>VXAY01005274.1:973949-1075012 GCA_013399855.1 Oxyruncus cristatus | reverse complement strand
GGGCGGAGCAGCCGTCCGTCAAACCCCTCGGGAACTTCCCGTTGGCCAGCGGGGGCTTCATTCAGCGCGGAGTAGGGAAGAGGAAGAGGAGGCGTGGCTTAGTCCTTTATAGGCTGCCGCGGATAGGGGAGGCGGGGCTTGTGGCGCTGCTAAGCCATCTCATTGGCGGAGAGAGGCGCTGCTCCCGAGGGAGGGCGGTGATTGGCGGCCCCAAGTGTCTGTCGTGGGGCGGGAACCGGGGAGCGCGCGGGGGAAGATGGCGAGAGCGGGAGGCCATGGAGGGGCGAGTTCGCCCCTCAGGGGGATCAGAGCGCCCCTTACGGGCGCCACTTCGCTCCCCAAGGGGGTGAACTCGCCCCTCGGGGTGTCCAGTTCGCCCCTCAAAGGGGTTAGCTCGCCCCTCAGGGGGTTCCGGTCTGGTGCCTTTGGAGGGCTAAATCAGTACTTTAAAGTGTTAACCAGCATGACTTAGGAACATCGGGGAAAGTGGAAAACGCAGTGTTGAAAAGGGGAGGAAATGAGTTAGTGTTTTCCCTTAAGGTCATGCAATGGTTTGGATGGGAAAGGACCTCAAAACCCATCTCATTCCATCCTTCCTGCCATGGGCAGGGACAGCTCCCACTATCCCAGGTTGCTCCAAGCCCCGTCCAGCCTGGCCTTGGACACTTCCAGGGTTGGGGCAGCAACAGCTGCTCTCTGATTCTATTTCAAAAGATTGCAAACACTTGCACTCAGAACTTCGCAGAAACAAAGTTGCCAGACACCTTTCAGGCAGGAGCGGCCAGAAGGGTCACGGTTCTCATTACAAACCTCAAAGTTTTTATCTCTCGTCGATATTCTGTACCTTTGGCGTTTAACTGCGGGCAGCTGGGGCTACTGAGCCCCCCAGAGAACAGGGGCAATAAATCCTGAGCCTACAAGAAATTACCAACTAACACAAAGAAACTACTCAGCTCTTGAGCTGATTGGACTTTCAGATCCAACAGCTCAGCCCAGCAGGCTCTTTGTTATGTTAAGCTCAGATTTATGTAAAGGATGGGCATAAAATGGAAGATTTCCTCTTGCAAGTCCTACTGGATTCCACCTTTTCAGCAGGTGTTGCTGGTGGCAGACACTGGCCATTAAAATGCAAACTGATGTCTTTTTACACCCACTGGAGTCCCCAGCAACTCCCGTGCTCCACATAGGAAACAAATGTGGGTGTGTGGCTTGTTCAGCTGCTCCATTGCAGTAACAGAGCAGATTATGTGCTCGGCTCTACTGTGGGGTCTTAAAATACAACGCGAACAGCTCATCTGAATGTGGGAAGGTACTATATGTGCTTTTCAAAAGAGGTAAATATGGACATTTATGTATCAGTCTAATGGCCCACAGAAATATGATGCCGTAGGTAACCCTTAAATCCAAGAGTGCTAACAGTAGTCATGTGGATGCAGGACAAAACTTGTAAATTTAACAAAAAAGCCCTCACTATACAATTTTTTTTTGCATCCCAAATTCCTTTGACCACCATTTAATTTCTATTTATTTTAAATCTAACCTGTAATCTCCTTAGGATGGGATTTGTCTTACAGTGGCTGGTCTGCATAGTGATTGGCATAGCTGGAGTCTTCTTTCTATCCTGGAACCTTTAGAAACTGCCAAAATACAACGAATTAAGTTAATGAAACAGATTGCACTAACACACTCTCTGTAAATTAAAACAAATCTGTGTTCAGCAAGTGGCAGGAAGGACAGAAGTGGAAAGAAGAAACTATAAATTAGAGAGAGGAACTGTGACAATGGAAGGGAATAAAACAAAACGAATGCAGGAAAAATGTAAAGCCCTACAAAGATGTGTTACAGCAAATTGGCAGGATGGGAAGCTGAGGAAGGTGTGATTTTGGGTGGAGAGAGTGAAGGGATGCGATGTGGTTGTATGAGGCCTGTAAGCAGCAGGTATGATTGGATGTCTCTGCACGAGGAAAGAATTGTTTGTGTGTGCAAGATGGGACGTGATGAGGATCTGGGCCATGAGAATCTTTAAACTTGACTGTTTAAAGACCTGTGTGCTCAGTATTGGTGATGCTGATTTGTTCTGTCATGAAACTCAAATCTGGAGGTCTGCGAACAGTCACAGCATGTCTGTGAACAAGTGCACTGGGTGGGGTGGGTGTAATTTTAAGATGCTGTGTAGACTCAGATGCCCATCATTCTCTGAGCATCACGTTCCCTGGACACGCACTGCCAGGAAAGAGCCAACACAAAATGCAAGGTTTTAAGGAACGATATTCATAAATTGAGAATAATCAGGGTTACTGTGAAGCCAAAATGCAGGTTCCCTCAGCTTCCTTGGAGCTGATTTGGTTGCCACAGCAGTAAAGCTGTGTTGGTCTCCAGAAGGAGCTGCACCCTGGAATTTGTGGTGTTACTGGTATCCAAGGTAGCTGGATATGTATAAATTCCCTATGCCTGTTCTTGCTGCAGCTGATCTCAGTGTGGGCTCTAAAGGTGTGTGTGGATGTGTAGGGAGAGTTTATAGCAGGTAGGACAGCAGATCCCTCTCCTAATATCTGGGCTGGGGTGTAAGAATTTTAGAGAGGAGGTTTTCAAACAAGAGCCTTGCTGAGACTTTGGGACTGCACACATTCAGGAGTTTGTAGTTTCTGTAAGTGCAGTAGCTGCAGCCTTTGCTGGCTCTCTGCAAACACAGAAACACTGTGCCACAGGAAGCATCGTGCTTTGCTCCCCTGCTCAGTCTGAATTACAGTGACAATGGCTTCCTGTGGCTGTGACAGTGACAGCAATTTCCTGTGACCCTGGGGAAGGCCTGAGGCTCTCACAAAAAGCTCCACCGAGTTTAGTGTTCACAGTTTTATGCAGTGTTAATAAATCCATTATTCAACGTTTGCATGGCATGATCTGCTGTTGTGAAATTTTCAAGGCTTTCCTACTTAAAAACAATGAAAGCACACGTGTGTAAGCAATGCAGAGGAATATAGGCAAATAAATTGAAAGTAAAGATTGGGTCTCGATTGTATGCTCCAAACTTACTGCTTCTATAACAGCTTGGGAAATAAATGCTCTTAAAACAATTGTTAAGTATAATTAGGCGGGTTTGAAACTTTGTTAGTGAATTATTACAGAAAATTGATATGGGGTGAAAAAGCCATCAGTTGTTCCTGTAATGTTCGGTAACTGATTTCTGTAGCCACATGAACATAAAGCTCTCTTTGTTGGGCTTATGAACGACCATTAAAGGATTTGTGAAATCTCACATGCCCCACAAGTCTACCCTGCAATTTGAAAAGTTAATTACATGCTAAATTTTTTTGCGAACAGGAGATGAGGTCAACGATTGGGGCTTTACCTGGTGTCCACATGGAGAGTTGACTTAAATGCATTTCCATAGCTGGGATGCTCTAAGTGAGCCTTGGGGGTAAAGTGCTGGCATTGGCTCGTTGCTGACATGTCTCAGACTCTATAATTTTAGATGTGAGTCTGAAGTTACTTCCTATCTTACCTTATAGTCTGACTGGTTTCTGCTTTCTTCTGCCGTCTGTGCAGCCGTAGGTACTGGTGGTATCCAGTTGTATCTCCATAGATTTTTCCATTAAATAAAACAAATTTGAAGACACAAAATTTCCAATATTGCTACTGTTTCATATTTTGAAACAGTATCACCTTATATCTAGTTTTGCACACATACAATGTAACTGTCTTTTACTTAAATAATGAAATATCTTTCATTAAAAAACTTCATTTGGGAAGTTCTTGATTGATTCAAGTCAAGAAATATCCTGGTTACTGCAGCATCTTTATAAGAAGTGACTTACCTCTGTAGTGTTTCAAAAGTTGAAAGAATAAAAAATATGCCTAAGGCAGGACTGGAATTTCAAGTAAAAGAACATTTTGGGGTTTCTGAGTATTTTCCAGCTTTGTTTGGGTTTTTTTTCTGACCTGTTTCCTTGTCCCATTATTTCTAGGTACATGCTCGTTAATATCACCAATGATTGAAGGAGAAGAAACTTGTGCACCAGCCTTCGTTTTATCAGTAAACTTGTTCCTAAGTGTTTTCTGCAGTATTTTCTATGTACTTGTGTAGGAATTACATGATGAAAATGCTTTTTGGGCAGTGCATTGTCCAAGTTGGAGTTTTTGTGGCTTAGGGTTTTGTTGTTGTTGTCATTTATTTTATTTTTTCATTTTTCTTTTGATTAAAGTACCTTCAAAATGCAGATTTCAAGTCACATGGAGGGCTCTGCATGTTTGTATAGAGCACGAAAGAATTGGGTAAAACACCCACCACCACCACCCTCAAAACAATTGGGTCCAACCCCTGGCTGTAACTTTTACCTGCCACCCCAATATAAATAACTCTTCAGCTTTTCCTGCAGTGCCACGAGGACTATTTGTATCCCGTTTAAGTGTGTTTCGTTTATTCCCAGCCCATTTTATAACTGCTGTGTTGTTCCTGTCCTGATCCCTGCCTGCCTCCTGTGAAAATACTCATCTCAAATTCCTGGCTGTTTTGTTCAAGAATGACTTGGTTTGGCATTATCACTGAAACTAGAATAAATTGGGGGCCTAACTCAACTGTAGGTAAGGCAGCATGGGGATTAATTTAGAATTTCTCATAGAACTCCTCTGGGCAAATTACAGAAGTCTCTCTAGCCATAAATAATACGTCAAAGCAACTTTTTTGTTCTTTGTAGTGTTTCTGGGGTTATTCTGTAGCATCTGCAGACAAGCTCTGTTCACATCAGGAGAATGAACAACTGCGGAGGTGTGGCTTTTCCTTACCTGTGGTCCCTGGAGATAAATCTTATGTCAAATAGGAATAACAGGGACTGCAAAATACCGACCTTAGTTACTTACAGAAGTGGGAATCCTACATAGTCTGTTCTCATTTAGGTTTCGTGCTGACAGAGCTCCAGGAGATGGGACAATAGAGGACATGGAGTTGACTGGTAATCATTTGGATCCATTGTACTTCCCGGGCTGAAGCAGCTGCCAGCGTGTCTCTGACACCGAGTCCTTCTCTTCGTCACTTCTTTGTAGCCACAGCTTTGCTGGCTGTGAAAAATGAACAATAACTTTTCACTCACAGAAGTGTAATGTGGTTTAATTATAGCGAATGTTTAAAAACAACTTGAGGATGAAGTGTTGTGTGAGTGCTAAATGTCATCCTTGACAATGACACAGCAACCAGATCATTAGTCTTTCAGATGCATCTAGTTATTCCATGAATTACAAATTAATCTCTCTCCTTCAATGAAGAGTTACTGATACGTTCAGCTTTCTTGCTAATTGTTTTACTTAACCAGATGGATGTATTTCAGTAAAGTGTCTGGTGGACACAAATGCGTTTCCCATCTAGACGTTGTCTTACATGCAACAGTATATGCAACATACAATTATATATGGATTGGCTGTAAAATCAGAGCTAGGCACTGCAGTGTGGTCATCAAAATAGAACAAATATTGGGATTTTCTGGATAGATTTCCAAAGTGCTTGTAATAGGCTGTGCCTCCTGAAGCCAACTTGCCTTCCTGGTTTACCTGAATAAGACCAAGTAACTCTTGTCTCACATCCTTGTCGGATTTTCCTCATGTCATTCACACCTGGTATGTTTTGTAACTGGATCTTCCTTTGAGTTCACTCTCTCTCCAGTGTTTTGAAAGTCATAAAATGGAGACACTCTGGAGCCTGGGATTCCAGACTAACGTGGTCCCTTCTGCCTCTCTTGTGATAGTTTTGAAATGTTCAAAAGGGAGGGGTGGGGCATAAATGACAATGTGTTCAAGTTTTTCAAGCCTTTCCCCGTGCTTAAAAAGGCCAAACAGAGGTATTGAAAGCTTAGCCTTGCCACGCAGTTGGATCTCCAGTTAAAAAAACAAACAAAACAAACCCAACCTAACCCAAAAATAAACCCCAGCTTACCCTGAGTTCTGCAGCTCTCCTGTGAGGGGTGGGAGGAAAGCCACACTGAGCTGGGAACTTCCCACACTGTATAATCACATCAGTATAAAGATATTTGGGGTAATATTAATTTCTGATGTAATTCCACTGACTTTTTAATCCAATTACACTGAGGATTAATTTGTCCCTCCTGATGGCTGCAAACACACACACACAAAGGCACTAAACAGTTGGAGAGGTCATGGCCCATTTGTGTATGTTAATGTCTCTATGCCTGATGTGCACATTTCATCTCTTTATCAGATGCTCTGATCTCTGACAAAATTAGAATAAAAACTTGCAGTTAGCAATTTTCAATGCCAGACTTTTTTTTTTTTTTCTTTCCCTGACATTTTTTTGGTAACATTTTGCTGGATGATTGGTTCCCATTCCTGCTTTGTCTCTCTGTTTCATTTTTCTTTCTGTCTTTCCACAGGGTTCCCTTTTATCCACCCTCTTACTTCCTCAGGCCTCATCTGACGTGCTCAGTTTACCAACTCAAGAACTGCTGTCATCACAGACAAGTATTTTCAGCTCTTCTGATTTTGAAAGTAAATCTTACACTGTCTGCTTTGTGTATTTTTGCATTCTTGATAGAAATAAGGAAAGGACCCCCATGCTCAATAAAAACAGAAAGTTGATTACTAATTTTAAAATATCACAGGTATTGAGGGGGGATATATAAGGAAATAAACTACAGAGGTTGCCCTAAATCAGCCTTTTTTTGGGGGGTTGGGGAGAAGGGAAGAGTGGTTGTGTCCTTATGTCCCTACACTGGAAGACAGTAAAATTTTTAGCTGTTTAAGGTCCTTCCACCTCACCTCTTACAGATTTTTATACTTGTCAGTGCCTCCGGTTGTGCTTTCTTGTGGACTATCGGTTGTAGAACCTGTTGTCCCAAGTGTATTTCAAAACAATGAAAAGTGTATCCATGTGTTTTATGCATATCTGTCAGGCATGTTTTCTTACCCTTACCTAATCTAATTCCAGGTAGGATCAATTCATGGAGTCATCACTCTCAGCTTATATTCCTGTCAGAGCTCATCAGCAATACCCAGCATGGCCCTTTGCAATACGCTTCCTTTGATCAAGTCAGGGCACTTCTTAATTACTCTTACCAGGCAGTTTGGTAACTTCTAAGAAAACACTGTTTAGAATGGGCTTGCACACTAAGAGAAATAATCCTTCACACTAAGAACGTGCTCTTGTACCTTTCAAGTGTGTGCTTGATTGGCAATGGTTGGGAAATTGTGTTGCCTTCATTCAGAGACTCTTTAAATCAAGACTTACAGCCGTGTAAAAAACATTCCACCATCTCCAGAGCAAAACAGGCTCTGGCCCTGGTACTGTAATCAATAAATCCCTCGGTTTGTTTTGTCAGGGTTGGTCAGCAGCAGCTGGTTCACAAAACCATGTCAGAGGTGGCTGACACGAGAGATTTGATGAGGACATGTGGGGATCTGTGGAAAAAGATGATGAACGTTGCTTGTGCAAAAGTTTTGGGGAGTGTAGAGTTGGAGCGATGCAGTCAGAATGCCAAGAAATCCTTTTCCTTGGTCCTGTCACAGACAAGTCCATGAAGTGACAAGTGCCAAGGTACAATAACAGCTCTGTCACAGTGTCACTCATCCTGTGACTTCTGCATATCTGTCTGTTAGCAACTCTAAAGGCAGAAGACAAATGTAATTAAAACTAATCTTGATAATTTGAAAAACATTGTGCCTTTTAACTGCATTCCCTGGGATCAGAGTGGCTGGCTCTTGCCTTTTTCCTCCTGCATTTTTTGTTTGTCACGATCACTGTCTGTGTCCCACTTGCCAGCTGAAGTCCATGTAAGTTTTGCCACAGCACAGTGTGGAGCACTGGATGCTTATTTATTTTCAGAGGGTTGTTTCGTTGCCAGGAAGCCATGAAGGGCTTTAACAGGCGATGTTGAGACGTGGAGCAGGGCTTTAGAGCATTTCAATGGAATTTGAACTGTTGTGTTACAGGGGTGGGCAGTTCAAAGCCCTAAGCAGGAAGGCAGTGTTGTCTCACAGAATGTTTTTACCCACGTCACAACTGCACAGCCCGTGGAGTCTGGCTGAACTCAGGACTTTGTGAATGTGCCTCTGTCAGAAAGCTGGAATGGGGTGGTTCAGATTTTTGCAATTCTTCCATTTGTCAAGTGACTTGTGAAGCTGCAAAAACCCAGTTTTTATATTACTGAGGTTATCAGGAATGCTTGCAGATTTGTCACATACTGGGGTCCTGACTTTTTCTGTCTGTTGGTATCAACAGTTATATCAGTTTTGGGTGCCACAACATAAGAAAGATCTAAAGCATTTAGAGAGTGTCCAAAGGAGGAACACAAAGATGGTGAAGGGTCTGGAGGCGAAGCTGTAGGAGGAGCAGCTTGTTCAGCTGGAGGAGACTGAGGTGAGACCTCACCAGGGTCTGCAGCTTCCTCAGGAGGGGCAGCTCTGATCTCTGCTCTGTGTGACCTGTGACAGGACCAAGGGAATGGCTGGAGTTGTGTCAGGGCAGTTTTAGGTTGGGTCTCAGGAAAAGGTTCTTCCCCCAGAGGGTGGTCGGGCACTGAACAGGCTCCCCAGGGCAGTGGGCACGGCCCCAAGGCTGCCAGAGCTCCAGGAGTGTTTGGACAACACTCTCAGGGACAGGGTGGGATTGTTGGGGTGTCCTGTGCAGGGCCAGGAGTCGGACTGGGTGACCCCTGTGGGTCCCTTCCAGCTCAGGGCATTCTGTGATTCTATGATACTGTTGAATCTACTGAGGCTGTACAGCATTTTCTACAAAGCACCTTGTGTTATCTGTAGGCCAGGAGTTTCAATGCTGTAATTAAAGCGTAAAATGTATTTTCTAGGCAAATGCTCAGTGTCACCACACGCTTTATTTGTTTTGCTACCGACTAATTTAAATACTAGAGAATAGGTGGTGAAGTAAAGTAATATGTCTGCCTCAGGGAAGGGAACTTGAATAGTGGTGCTCAGCGGGTACTGCAGATTCTCAAAAGGTAGAATGCATGAAAATAGTTCAGAATGTTTAAACACTATTGTTTCACTGGTGTAACAGCAGTAATGTCTGATCTTGAGCTGCATATGAAGGACGATGCAGTATCAGCATCTTTTATAACACAGATTCTCTTCCTTCTAGAGCTGTCCAACTGAAACCTTCCCCACTCATCCCTCAGCAAACAATAAAAAGAAAAATGCCAGCCTTCAATGGCTGTTTCACCAGCCTTTTGAGGAAATATGTTGGTGTACCCACGTTGCATTTCTCTATAGCTGTACTAATCTAATTCCCCATATGGGGCTTATCAGAGAACAAGGGCCAAGCCTGCAGGACCAAGGATATGCTGATGTAGCTGGAGAGCACTTTATTTTTTAACAGATGGAGTTCTTTCCCCACTCCAGCTGAAACCACCGTGCTGAGCTGCACAAACTCTACTGGGAAAAGATACCTTTGCCAGTTTAAATTTATTTCTGTTCACTGATTGGTTAGAAGTGTGTGGCTGTTTCTCTTCATGCTCATAGTAGGCATTTTTAGGTTTCTAAAAAATCAAGAAATGCCTTAAAAATGCATTTTCCAGGCATAGTTGATACTAGTTTAAAAATACAGAAATTAAACCGCAACAGAGATACTTCATGCTGAAAAGGAAGGACCCAGTAATGACTGCCTTGTTGTAAGATTGTAGGGTTCCTCCATTAGGCTCAGCCTAACTTCTGGAATAAAAAGAGATGGAAAACTGTTCGAAAAACGAATTAACTGTACCATGTCATTGTATTTATTATGGGGAAATGATTGAGAACAGTTTAAAACTGTTCCAAGCAATCTGCCCATCATACAGGATTTGTTCCTTGTGGTTTTGAGGGCTGCACTCTGGATAATTCATGTCAGAGTACCACTGGCACTTGGAATTTCTTTCATCCCCTTGTCATTGATTACAGTGTCAGTTGGATGTTTACTGAATGTTCCATCACCAGTTCTGTACTTCAGTCTAGTACATATCTGGGGGTGGTCAGTTTGTTCTGTTTTGGCATCCATTGGAATGACAAAAATGTTCTGAAATCTGGGATTTCATGGTGTGCCTGTCAAGTGACACACTTCTGCAGTAAATGAGTATGGTGAATCATACAATGCAAGGGTCTGGGTCCCAAAAGAATTAACAGAATTCAATCATGTTATCTCTTAATGAGAATGCAGTTGGGATTCTGCATAAAAGCTGAAGAAGCCAAACATCTCCTCAGTGCAGGGGAAGGAACAGAAGGAGAAAGGAGAAAATGTCTTATCCTCTCTGAGATGAAGAATGAAAGATGTAAAAGTCAGTATTGTTTAAAATTTGATAAATGGAATATCATCAGTCATCACAAAGCATTCTCTATACCTGATCTGTGCTTGCAGGCACAGAAGAGACTTTGCAGCTGCCTCCAGTAATGACATATGAAAGGCTTAAAAGCTTGTGTAAGCCACTCTTAAAACAAAGTGTATTTTACAGTTCAAAACACTGCTCTCTAAAACACTGTAATTGAGGAAATGTGATACTCTTTCTCTGTTTTTTCATCATGGTTTCATACACATGTATGAGTGGATTTTTTGTAATTGTAAGGGGGTTTTCCTCTATGGCATGAATTTAATATAAAAGGGATCCGTGGTACTCATGATGTTTTTCCCTCAGAATAAAATCAAATTGGCTGCTTGATGCAGACTTGGACCAGTGATAGAACAGATAAATCCAGCATCTGCCTGCAGACTGGAGGCCAGGAATTCCTTGTCACAGCAGCAGAGAGGCTGCAGTTATAATTTGATTATAGTTGTGTTTTTTCTGCACCAATCTCAATTTGATTCTAATTTCTGAAAATGCCCAGAATGAGTCAGATCTGGTCAGGCCAAAGGAAGCTCTTGAATCATTCCCAAATGATGGAAAACATGAGTCAATTCAGAGGGTTAAGCACACAGAGGCAGTCTTTATAGGCATAAAGCACCCACAAAGCTTTACATGGTGGGAGAGAAGGTCCCCCCAAGTGAGCCAAGGCTGGATATTCTGCATTTCAGGGCCCTCACATCAGCAGAGCTGGTGAATGGCTGGAGGAGAGGAATGACAGCAATGGATGGAGAGGGAAAACGGACCAGTATTTCAGTTACACAACTGGTTTTGGATTAATGCAAAGCAATATGCCCAGAAGGGAGTAGGTTTGAGCCATGGCTTGGACTTGTACCTTCCTTTGAAGGGAAACCAGGAAAATTAACAACATGGAAATAGGCAGAGGACTTAGAACTGTGAAGGCAGGAGATGAGGCTGTGACACGTTTTGCACAGCGAGGACACAGTTTCTTGCATTCATTAGCATTTCTGTCACCAGCTGTATCAGCCTGGGTGCACATATTGCAATTAATAACTGTGCTTCCTCAATAGTTCTGGGGAAATCTGTGCTCCTGTCACAGACCACAGGGAATAGCTGCTCTTTAGCACCAACGGCTGTTAAGCTGTGGGAAAACCTCTCATGCAGAGACCCAGGAAACAGGAGAACTTGATACAACACAGTGACACATCAGAAGTCATGTTCAAATACACTTTAGCTTTGGATGGTGGTGCTTCCTGGCTGTTCATCATCATGGGCAAAACCCAGGGCATGTGCTGAGTCAAGAGCCAAGAGGAGCTGTCATCATACAGAGTGGGGTTACAAAAACTGGTGAAAATGCCTTATATAAAGGCAGGACCTCAGTGAAAATTTACAGTCAGATAGGTATCACAGACAAAATCCTTTTCTTTTAGCTCTTTTCTCCTCATTTGTAGCCTCTTGCATCCCCCTCCTTACTATGCTGCTCTTTGCTAGTGCTGTAAATCTGGAGACCTAATGGTGCACAAGCCCCTTGGAGGACAGCCCTGGCTTTTAAAATATTCATTTCTATGCGGATCAGGGATGTCCCAGTCTGGCTGTAATCAGAGGAAGCAGGAAGGAGACAAATAATCACTGAACATGACTGTTTAGGGAGCAATTCCTGTCAAAAAAACAATCAGCAGCAAAGGTGATGCGAGCTGGCCTTGCACCCCCAAGCACAAGTAAGAGTGATGTGGGCTTGTTTGATACCCATAAGAGTATAATTGCTTCTCTCTCTTCCTTCATCCCCTCACCAGCTGCTTCTCCTTCTCTGTGCTGAAATGCCTGTTGTTCTCTCAAACTGCTGAGCAACGTGGGGGCTCCTGGAAGGTGCCTGACTGTGTGAGCTGCACTTCTTTGTGCAGGTATTTCAGAGCCCTGACCTGCAGGGACAAACCACAAAGCAGAGGATCCTTCAGGGCACTTCAGTCCTTAGTTATGTTTTCATCTGTCCAAATGGTACAACTCTGTTTGCAGCCAGACACCGATCCAGAGCCTGGGTTATTCCAAACGGAACACTTGCTATGAAACCAGTTTGCAACAAGTTCCCAGCCATGGGAGTCAAACTGATACCAAATTTATCTCATCCAGGCTTAACAAGTAGTGGTCAGGCAGCCATTGTCCCACTAATCTTGATTGAAATGTAACTTATAGCAGGGGTTGGATTCCACATCCCCGGAGTAATTTCTTGTGCCATCCAAACCCCATCCAAGTGTCTTGGTGAAAATGATTTAAACTCACCTCTTGTATGTTGGCACAGGAAGCTGCATCTCAGTCCCTGGAGCTCACTGGGAACGTCTTAACTCCCAGGAACTCCGCTTTGTGCTCAGTCCTGTGTTTTATTAAGAGACATAACTCCAGACTTTTTTTCTTTATAGGATCAAGATAACAGCACTAGCAAGGGTGAGTCCATCACTGCCACCTTCAGTGGGTAAACTCTATGCTTTTCTTGAAGAGAGATATTTAAACATTTAAATGATAATGCAGAAAACAAAACAACGAAACAAAATTTGTATAAACTCTTACAGACCCTGTGTGAAAAAATAATACAGAGGCCACAGCAGCTCCAGGGCTGGCTCAGCCAAGCAATGTCACATAGAGCTCTCTTTCTCTTTAATTTTTTATTTGGATCATGTCTGTATGTAGGTCACAAAGACTTAAGCGTGAAGGCACTGACCAGACAAAACCAAACCTCTCAAAAAAGCACCACGGTTGTAGGAGAAGGATTCTTTCTCAAACAAGACCATAAATTAGTACTGAAGGATTTCAGTGTTCCCTGTGTTTTGGTTCATTGTGATTCTCATCCCCAGCATGGGAGAGGCAGAGCTGCAGCGTTGTGTGCTCAGCTGGGCTGTAACCGCACAGCACGAGAGGCCGTGGAGCTGCTTCAGGCCATTTCTCTTCCCGGCCCTTTGTGCTGTGATGACCCCATACAAATCAATCCCAGTTGGATCAACCTTCCTCAGGAATAAAGAAGGGATGTGAAACCCCTCGCTGCAGTTCCCCGTCCAATACATTTCTGCTTTTCTCCAGTCCCTAATCACAGGGTCTGGGCAAACATCTGTCCTGCTGCCTCCGCCCTTGTGAGCATCACTCCGTGGCCAGTTGCCACCTCAGGGATTCCCTGCTTCTCTGCAGGGATTCCTCCTTCATGCAGGGACATCCACGCTCCACACATCTGCCCCGAGCAATCTACTCTCCAGCTTTGAGGAGCCCGAGGAGGGGAGGGAGAGCAGACCTTCAGTTCCTCCCCTGGTCAGCCCTGTGCAAGCACAAGAACAGCAGCGTGGAACAACCATCTCACAGGCTTTTCTTCTAGGAGAGGAAGGGAGAGGCTGTGGAGAGCTGGGGCACAGAAGGTCTCGGTGCTTCTGAACAAAAACCTCTTGGTGACACTCCGGTTGCAAAGAGTAATTCTGGGTGGCAACAGTGCAGACAAAAAGCCCTACAAAAGACAAGGTATAAACCGGGCCCGAGAGCACAAACTGGCAGAAAAGCTCTGTAGAGATGCAGGTTGATGGTTTTAAGATCAAAGAAAGGTGATCAGAGAAACCATTAGATCCCCCTTGGCTTTAAAATCCACATTATGCTCCCAGACTTTGCATCACAGTCTGTGCATGTGTGATGGACTTGTGGAAGGTGTCCCTGCCCACAGCAGGGTGTTGGAAATAAATCATCTTTAAGGTCTCTCCCAACCCAAACCAGTCTCTGATTCTGTCATTCTGTGATTCTGTGATCTTGAACTTTGTAAGTACAACAAAAATTCCAGTCTGATGAGGGAAGAGCTGAACTATTTTGGTTTCTTTACACCTTTTGTCTTTTAGGACAGGAGCTGCCGCTGTGGGTTTAGAAACCACAGATTTTGGCCCCAGCTCAGCGGCAGCACAAAGCTCTGTCGCTGGATGGTGCTGTGGGCCAGGCACAGGTGAGCTCACCTGGACGGCAGGCCAAGCCTGGATGGGGAAACACGGGAATGCTGGCTGCTTTTGGAACCACCAGGAGAGTCACGGGGATAATCCTGGCCACTGGAATCCTGCATTAATGATGGATGCAACTGCTTTTTAAACGGCAAATTTTGTCAGAGCCTTTTCTGCCTGAGGAACCAGAATACGGTGAAGCTGGTTCTCCAGTCACTGAACAAAGCATTTTAAGCACCCTGAGAATAAGTGATCTGTGCATGTTACTAATCTGAGCCATTCAAAAACGGCTTAGATTAAAAATCAAGTTTTTAAAAATAAACAAATTTGTCACTGTTTAGGTTTTTTTCCCCCTGATGCTTTCCTGCTATTTAGGAGGGAAACAGCTGTTGTTTGGTACCATGGAGTAAAGAAACTTCAAGTGGAATTTCAGATTTTGAAGTGTTTTCCAGATTTTTCTTCTGATTCTGGAAGGAATCTTGAAGACAAGTATGGCTTATTCCAGGGTTTGAGAAAATCACAGCTATTATCAACACAGCCTCATTTTCCCACTTTTACATCAATGTTGTTTGATTAATAACAGCCAATTTATTGCTGAGCAACTCAAGAATAAATAAAACCACTGAAGAGGGACACTAGATGTAATAAAAGCAGTAAGTGCCTAGAACAAGCAGTTGCAAAGATCTGCTTGTTTTGGAGATGGGGAAGAAATGGCACGTGAAATGTATGTATTTCTCTGCCACAAAAGTGTATTTATTTCTCCTTTTAAATGTATCTAAGGCAATATAAACAATTTCAAATACTTGTAAAATATGCAGTGAGATGTTACTGAGAATCACACACATCAAAGCATAGCTGAAGCTCAAAAAGTTCTTTTGTGCAAAGAAAACTGGCTTTTCTTGTATTTCAAGAGAAGAACTGGATCCTTCTCTGCTTCTCACATTTTCAAACCCTCTCTGTTCTTGCATGGTTGAATTGCATCAGTATTTTCAGCGGGGCACTTCATAAACCCTGCACTTACACAAGAGAAGTTCACTCAAACACTGGTTCCTCTTGTCTGCCTTTGAGATTCTTTTAAGGCAAAATCCTTCTTTGGGTGGTTTCCTGTGGTAGAAATAACTTCTCCCCATCCCCAGGCAGGTGTCTGTCCCATAGTAGTATCTAAATGTAATGTTCCCTTTGACAAAGCTTCAGGAACTGCAGCTGAAGGAATGCCCTGGAATAGCAGGATTTCACTGTGTGGGGTTGACGTGCACAAATAAAACCTCAGGGTTTATAAGTGCAATAGATAGAACAACATTTTTATACCAGTCCAAGTGTGGCAGCAGGACCAGGGCAGGGATTGTCCCTCTGTGCTGGGCACTGCTGAGGCCCCTCTAGTGCCCTTCCTATTCTGGGCCCCTCAATTCAAGGACTTCGAGGTGTTGGACCATGTCCAGAGAAGGGAACAGAGCTGGGGAAGGGGCTGAAGCACCAGAAGCAGCTGAGGGAGCTGTGGGGGGCTCAACCTGGAGAAAAGGAGGCTCAGGGGGACCTTCTCATCCCAACTCCCTGACAGGAAGGCGGAGCCGGGGGGGATCAGGCTCTGCTCCCAGGGAACAAGGGACAGGACAAGAGGAAACTGCCTCAAGCTGTGCCAGGCCAGGTTCAGGTTGGACATCAGGAAGGATTTCTTCATGGAAAGGGCTGTCAGGCATTGGAAGGGGCTGCCCAGGGAGGGGGTGGAGTCACCATCCCTGGAGGTGTCCAAGGAATGACTGCACATGGCACTCAGTGCTCTGGGATGGGTGACAAGGTGGGGATCAGTCACAGGTTGGACTCGATCTTGGGGCTCTTTTCCAACCTCTATGATTCTGTGATTCTGGGGAGATTCTGATTTCACTTCAGGAAAACTGATGGAGATACAGGGCCATGTTCTGGAGGAACCCTTGTGTCTGAAAGGTGGGGAGGTGTCTATTGATATTTTAGCAGGCAGCCTCGAGTCAGGATTTCTGGCCGTTCATCCCATCTCCCATGACCTGGGACAAACTACCTGTTACGTATTTAAAGCACAGGACTGGTGCTGTATTGAGTGAGGCTGGGGAGCAGGATGACAACGTGTGTGTTTATTCCATGCATTCTGAACTCTGAGTGGAAGATGTTCCTCTCACAGCCAAGTGGGAGATCTGGCCTTTCTTTAGCTCTGCAGCTCTGTGTGTTCGCTTCAGTAACCACTGGTAGTCCTGACACAGAGATGGTGACATAAGTAAACATGCATGAAAATAAAGAAGTTGTAAAAGAGCAATGTCTTTAAATTTTGGGGTGTTTTTTTATGCCTTCCACATTGGGAATAAGAAAGCCTCGTGTTGACATTCGCAGTAGAAAGAATCTGGTTCAAAAACGAAAAGTTGTATTTCCATGTATTGAATGACCTAGAAAGTTTTCTTTGGAGACATGTAAAATGCATATCTGTGTTTTTAAATGGGGATTTGTGTTATTGAAGCTGAAAGGTAACCCCTTGCTTGCCTGAATTTCCCATCGTAGGTATCATGGAGTAAACCCTGCAATACATTAAAGAAAATGCTCGGAGTATCCCAGACTAGAGGGAAAGGGTGAAGGGAGCGTGACTGTTATCAAGGTATGGTTATAAAGTGGGTGTGAAAACAGATACTTCAGATGTTTTAAAAACGTGTTAAAGCAATGCAAAAACGAATTTGGGGGGGTTTCTCTAGTATTAACTATGATTAGAATAAAAACCAGAAGCTGCCTGGTGTGCAAAAATACTATTCCAATTTAAAAAACCCGAATGCTTTTATACATAAGCTCTGTACTAGCTTGGGTGTTGAACAGAGAAAATGGAATTCAGCATCTCCTCTGCAAGGTAGAAATGTTTCCTTTATAAATTTTAAGATTTTTAGTCATACATTTGATGGAACTCGGTTGGCCATGGATATGGGAGCATGTCCTAGACAGTGCTGGGGGTACTGGGGACCCTTACATGTGTCTCTGGATTGCTGTCACTCTCTCAGCACTTTGACTCCTTAAAATAAAGACAAGCAAAGGTAGAAGCTCTTCATGTCTTTGTTTTTCCTTGAAACAGTGCTTAAAACAAACAAGTTTTTCTTTAAACAGTGTAAGGCAGAAACAGAGACAAGTGGAAAAATTGTCAGTCCCTGGGCTTCAAAATGTCCTTTTTTTTTAAACAGCTCCTGACCAACATGAAGAAATGGTTTGTGTTAAATAAATACAAGTGTTCTGCAAAATCCTGAACACCTTCAATTCCTGTTAGATCCTCGATTAATATAACAAAGTATGTTGTCTTGCAAGAATAAATAGTAGTGTTTTATTAAGTAGTTAATGTTTGTTGCTGAAAGTCCATTATTCCTTCCTTATTACCCATAAGCTACACACCAGTAGCCTATGCTTGACAGGTCAATAATGTGAGTAAAACTGATAAAGGGAAATAATTTATTACTTTCTGTTCTAAATTATCCATATGTTATATCTCTGTAGATTTTGAAAATCCCTCTTTTCTGTAAAGCACTTAAAACACACACAAACACAAAATCATAGAAGTTGTAAAAGCCCTCCAAAGCCATCGAGTCCGACCTGTGAGTGATCCCCACCTTGTGACCCAGCCCAGAGTGGCACTGAGTGCCACGTCCAGTCATTCCTTGGACACCTCCAGGGATGGGGACTCCACCACCTCCCTGGGCAGCCCCTTCCAATGCCTGACAGCCCTTTCCATGAAGAAATTCTTCCAGATGTCCAGCACTAGTGTGGTGAACATTCATTTTGTATTGGAACATAGATTTTCTCCCCTTTTGGTGCTGGCTGAGGATGGTTAGGAGGTCACAGCCACGTGAGGGAAGGCTCCAAATTAGATTACCTTGAAGATAAGCTCCCACTTGGAGCTGTGTTGTCCTGGTGTGTCAGCAAGTACAATCCTATAGGTGTTATCAAGTAATAAAATCTTTACAACACATCCCATGAACTGTGTAGATAAAGGGGAGATGGTTATTGGGGTTTGGACAGAAAAATCCAGAAGAGTGGTTGTAATGATTCGTATCTTTAGGGTTGGCAGTTATTGACTTTATTTGAACTATAGGTACTTTCCAAATAAGAGATCTATAGGGGGGGTTATCTTTTTTGGCCAGAAGACTGCAGATAAGGTTGAAATCATGTCTTCCATTCTAACAACCTTTAAATGTTGTCTGTATTAGGCAAAAACCATTGAGCCTCAAAATACTCCATAGTGGCTCTTACTGCAAAGATGACATTTCAAAGAAACCGGGCCAGTTTTGTGGAAACCAAACTGAGAGTAGCCAAAATTAGCTCCACTGTGCATTTTCAGGTTACCTGAGTAGAAACTGGTACAAAAAAATTCACGTCTTCTGTTGCAGTTGTTGTCAAACTTAAAAGTCAATAGAGCCTCCAATTTCTGCTGTCTGTCCCCATTCCATTTCATTGGATACAACTGATAACATTTGGTATGGGATAACTAATTAAGGGGAAGAACCCTAAAGACAAGACTGAAATCCACAAGAATTTGCTGGTATCAGGCACGTTTTTCCTTAGGTTTGGTTCTCTGTCTTCATCTGCCCAGCCCAGGCCTCAGGTACCAGTAGGAGACCAGGAACACTGGTCAGAACTGAACACTTCCCACAGGAGCTCTGCCAGCTTGTACAGCTTGAATGAATCACTTGGTTGGGTTCCTTTCTGGAAAATCCCTTTCTGGAGACCCAAACAGACTGAAGGTTTTCCTGGCAGAGTGTTTCAGCAGGAAATAATTGAGTCTTCTTTAAGGAGTCCCTCAAAAATCCAGTATTTGTGGCAGATTTGTATCTTCCTCCTCTGCAAACATTTCTATCTCTAGTAGGATCCTTTTTCCCCTGTTTTTATTAGGCAGATTCATGTCCCATCTGGGACGAGGACAGAGTCTGGGCTGTGTCACCTGTGGAGCTGGCAGGTGGATTTCTGTTGAATATTTGAACTCTGTACAAGCTGTTCAATAATTCAGCCACATTTTCTTGGTAATTACTTCTCTCTGATTATGGCTTAAGAACAGTAACACCTCGGACTAGACTGAATGGGCTCTTAATAAGGCAGCAGTGTAACAGGACTCCCCTGGAATTACACATTACATTGACACCAAACGAGTTCATTCCGAATTTGTTATGAATGATTGCTCTGAATACCAGAGGAATTAATAATCATTAGCCATTTACTACGAAGGGTTGCTGAATAATGGCCAGACACAGCTGTTTTAAGCCTTAACAAGCTTTCCCGAGCAAGTTTCATTCTGAAAGAATCATTAAATGTAACTTTCTGTTCACTGGAGAGTTCCTACTTGTATTTTGAATGTGTACTCCCAGTTCAGTTGCATTCCAGCTCTAAAAGCACTTCAAAGACACACAGCCCAGTTCATTCACTGATGGAATTACTTCCCTTATCTCCACGCTGTCTCCCAGTGTCTCTCATTGGCTTTATGCAGCACATCTGAGAGGTTAATAAACTTTAAAGGATGCTGGGAGGCATTCAAGGGCAGGGCGATTCTGACAGACAAAAGGAATGCAAAAGCATTATATTTATGACTTTGTGGCAAGTAAATTCTCCAAGTAAAGATATTCGAGGCCTTTGATTTGGTTCCTTAAAGCTGCCTCTGTTCCCAGCAGCATTTGAAGACTCAACTGTTTTGCATATCAGAGGTAGATGACTTGGGAGACACACGGAATTAACTGCTCACTTTAGGTGACCTTTTCCTTTGGGAATGAGCTTCCACACAAGTTTTACTTCTTTGACAACTTATTAATGTTAACTGTCTACAACAGCAGCACATTTGGAATTTACATCATCCTTATAAATTCAAATACAGTGTTGAGCTTTTCTGCATAACCTCTCATTGTAATCAGTGAATCATATCACAGAATCACAGAATACCCTGAGCTGGAAGGGACCCACAGGGATCACCCAGTCCAACTCCTGGCCCTGCACAGGACACCCCAACAATCCCACCCTGTCCCTGAGAGCTTTGTCCAAACACTCCTGGAGCTCTGTCAGCCTTGGGGCCGTGCCCGCTGCCCTGGGGAGCCTGTTCAGTGTCTGCCCCCCCTCTGGGGGAAGAACCTTTTCCTGAGATCCAACCTAAGCCCGCCCTGACACAGGTCCAGCCATTCCCTGGGGTCCTGTCTCTGGTCTCAGAGAGCTGCCCCTCCTGAGGAAGCTGCAGATCCCGGTCAGGTCTGACCTCAGTCTCCTCTTCTCCAGGATGAACAAGTGTGGGGCACATTCCCTGCCCCACAAGCACTTGCAGGTGCCACCAGATGGACCAGGATGCCATGGAATAAGGAGTTTTGGTTTGACCTACACAAAGCCTCTCTGGGAATGAAACGGTTGGGTAGTGCCCAGTGTTCTGAAGGCAAAGGCCCATTTCTGAAAGCTCTTTTCATCTTTTACACCTGAAGCTTTTTATTCCTTTGCCTTTCTCTGTTACTCACCTTGTGCCAGGGAAATGTCCCTGTTTTTTCACTGGACTCAATTATAGCTGTTACTTCAGTAGGATTTGAACTGAGTTCTGTAAAGCAAAGGTAGAACATAACCAGCAGTTGTTTGCAGGTTCCACACTGTAGTAGCTGGAATGGGTTTAATGCACATACAGTATTTAAAATGCCTGTATACCTAGATAATTCTGGTTTACTTATTTAATATTAACTATTAATATTAACTATTAAATTATAAGTGGTAATTCTGGAGTTCTCTGCACCAGTTAGCTCAATGCTGTACAAGTGTGCAAAAGCCACATCACATCCTCACAGCTCTGAAGAGGCAGGAAAATCAGGAATATTGTAAATACAGAGTGGAAGATCATTAAATGGATACTGGTTTTAGCTGAAACGGAAAAGATAGAAGCTTGGGTGAGTAACCTGATCAATTGTGCAAGTGACTGTAACTTTAGTAAAGCCAGAGGGACACAATTTCATTTGTTCTTGGAGTAAACATTGTCCTGACTCAGTGTTTGTAGACTGCTTAATGACACTCTTCATTCTGCAATACGCTATTGAATTGCATTACATTTTATAGCAGAAAAAGCAGGAATGAAAATATGGATTTATTTCAGAATGAGTGAGAAGAAACACGGGTGCAAATTCACAGTGCACATTGGAAGCTCCTCTGCACAGACAGGAAGAGGTGATGGCATCTTTACCCAAAACCTGTTCTAGACTGATGCTGACCCTGGGCAGCCTGGCAGAGCAGCACATTTATTAACACTTTACCTTCATGGATGGATGTTTGTAACCTGCTCTGGAACTCCCATGCACAGCACAGTGTACAAGTGCTTGGAGGTGAATAAACTCATACTCAGTGTGTGGCAAGAGCGACCCGCCCAGTCAAATAGTTATTTGTTGATAATTTCCTGTACTCCACACTTACACAGTGGCTCTGTGCCCACCACGCTCTGCTCCCACAACTCTCAGTGTTGTAGAGATGTGCAGACGTCAGCTCAGCACTTTTATATCGCAGCACAAAACAGCTTATCAATAACATCTGATCTTTATAGAGAGAGAATATGAAAGCTCAAGTACCATTCATATAACCTGATTATCTCTTTCCTTTTACCCAGAACAGGGTCATTTTCCTTATCCAGTCTGATCTATCTCCCAAGGTCCATGTGGTGTTACCACCCCAGTGGCATTGTCCCCTGGGAAGTTTTATGTGAACAGAAGAGTTTATGGCTTGAGTTCATGGACCTGCTTCCCAGGGTTGTGCAGGTCCCTCTGGAACACTCAGAGGTCAGTGCAAGAGGGTTTTGGTGCTCACCTGAGGACAGTCTCCCCAGCCACCCTCTCTCCAGCTGGGGCTGGACACTGGGGAGCTTTGGTGAGGTTTTGGTATACACAGTGGGAGGTCAGGAATCTTAACTAGGGACTTGCTCAGCCAGTTGTGCTGAGCTACTGGAAAGTCCCATTAGAAGTCCCCTTCTTGCTAGATTCAGGCTCTTCACCCATCACTGAGTGTGTTACTCTTGAAATAGTCTCATTTTCCCCCTGTAAAAATAAGTTTAGAAACTGCAAAATTTTTCCTGAGGCAGGAAATGTTTTCCTATTCCAATCTCAAACCCAGAATCTTGTCATTGCCCATATCCTACCAGAATGACTTCAAAAATTGGGCAGCTTGTTTCTTATTTTCATATTTTAATTAATGTAGGTTATAATTCCAAATAGAACAAAGCTGTGATCCCAGGACACTGCTTTGAAGCCATTTTCTTCCTGCTTCATTATAACTTATTTTACCTTTATTCCATCCTGAACACAAAACTAGTGGAGTCTTGAAAGTAAAAATATATCACTTTGTTTAAATACGCACTAAAATGAAAACTGAGCTTCTGGCCTTGATTTCTGCTGATCTCCAGATTATTCTCAAGGATGTTTCATTGAATGATAACCTTGATTTTCACACAAGTCAATGGCATCGATGCGAGTGACTCACATGGGTCATAAAAGTATATTTGCCAGGGGTGTGGGCACAGGTGGGCTGAGTAGCTTGAGCTGGTTTATAAAACCCAGGGCCTCAGCTCATCTGCACTGGTCCATTCCGGTCATTCCAGCTGCTATTCTGCTCTCCCAGCCACGTCCCAAGGGAAACATGGCATTCGCAGGCAAATACGAGTTCGAAGGCGATGAGAACTACGATGAATTTGTGAAGAAGATTGGTAAGTCTGGCTTGGGGTGTCAGCCACAGGTCATGTATTAGTTTGGGGGTTTTTTTGGTTTTTTGTTTTTTGGGTTTTTTTTAAGGGTTCTTTTAACTGAACTTATTAGCAGGACGGAGCACATCTCCTATGAGGAAGGGCTGAGAGAATTGGAATTGTTCAGCCTGGAAAAGAGAAGCTTCAGGGTGACCTAATTATGGCCCTCCAGTACCTGAAGGGAGCCTACAGGAAAGATGGAGAGAGGCTATTTGCAAGGACCTGAAGGGACAGGACAAGGGGAATGGCTTCAAACCGCCAGAGAGCAGGGTTAGATTGGATATTGGGAAGAAATTCTTTACTGTGAGGGTGGGGAGGCCCTGGAACAGGTTGCCCAGAGAAGCTGTGGCTGCCCCATCCCTGGAAGTGTCCAAGGCCAGGTTGGATGGGGCTTGGAACAACCTGGGCTAGTGGAAGGTGTCCCTGCCCATGGCAGAGGGTGGAACTGGATGAGCTTTAGTATCCCTTCCAACCCAAACAATTCCATGACTCTATGGTTCATGTGCTGAGATCAGCTGGCTCTAGGCCTGGTAGAGAGCTCTGCACTTCCACAAGGGGATGCAGTTTTTGTTGTTACACTGTCAGCTGCAGGCAATAGTCCTGTTCCACAGAAGGAATGTTCCTTTTCAGTGGCAGCACAATGAAAGCCCAAGATGTCTGAAATATGATGATTGTGAAGGGTCACTTTTTCTGTCCCTAACAGTCATTGGTGGGGGTATAAATTTAGTATATATTGACTATGGTGTAAGTACTGACCATACTTGTCAGAATCTTATATGGAAACAGGTTTTGGTGCTTTCAGAGCCTGTCCCAGAGGTTACCCCAAAAAACCTCTTTGGGACACTGAGAGCTGTGCAAACAAGCTTAGTGCTTGTGTTCATTTATTTCAAGAGCTATAGCAAATACAAAAACAGGTATGTGCAGCTAGTTAGCAAAGGTACAAAGGTCACTCACATTAAATTCCATCTTCATGTGTAGGTTAAGTAGAAGGGATTATTTACATGTACTTTGTATCTATACTTTTATCCTGTGTATTGTTTCTCAGGGACAAGAATGCGAGATTATTATTTTAACAAATGCATTGATGCCCCAGTATCTTCCTTTATACCAATTTCAAGTCAGAGCTTGGGTATTGTAAAAAAATAAAAAAGAAAAAGAATTCAACAGCAAATCAGATGCTCAGACATCAATGTCTGAGAACAGAAACACCCCTACCATCCTTCAGTTCAAATTCAGCTGGTAGGCTTTTAGGTTTGATAAACTTGATGTTTTTATTGATTCAGGTCTCCCCAGTGACAAGATTGAAATGGGAAGGAATTGCAAAATAGTGACTGAGGTGGTGCAGAATGGAAATGACTTCACCTGGACACAGCATTTCCCAGGAGGCCGCACCACGACCAACACGTTCACAGTGGGAAAGGAAGCAGACATGGAGACCTTTGGTGGTAAAAAGTTCAAGGTAAATTCATCTGGCTCTTAAGTCCTACAGACTCTGTTGTTTTTGAATTTAGGGTGAAAAGCAAGTCTGTCTCAGGACTATTGGAAGGTGTCCCTGCCCATGGCAGGGAGTGAAACGAGATGGGCTTAAAGGTCCCTTCCCACCCAAACCATTCTGGGATTCCCTGATTCTGTGATCACCCACCCACACTCATTTCTGGGCTGTCTGCTGGGAGGTTATTGCTATCTGAGGTTGCCACTTCAGAATTAACTCCTACAATCGTGCCTTTTACTTCACTGTCAAAGAACCACATAAATCCCTGAGGATGGAACGAGAAGCGCAGCCTGCAGTCCAATTGTTTTCAGAGCTACTGATGAATAGTCTGTAGATATGAAACCTGCAGGTTTTGTTAGAGAAACATTTTTCTATTTAAATTGTGAACATTTATGAACGAAAGCACAAGGATTTCAGTCCTGTTCATGAGGCTGAACGTGCAACACACAGCTCCCACCTTTTTAAAAGTAAAAACTTTCAGCATCAGGTGTACAGATGTTTACAGAGTATCTGATAAGAGAAATTCCAGCAATCCCAGGAACATTAACCCTTTCTCTATTACAGGCAACTGTTAAAATCGAAGATGGAAAGCTGGTAGCTGATTTTCCCAACTACCGTCACACTGCAGAGATCTGTGGAGGAAAACTGATAGAGGTGAGTGCTCAAATATCCAGGATAGTTTATAAAAAACCACCAAAACTTCAACAGCACCAGGCCTAAAATTTTAAGCTTAGAAAAAAATCTTTAGAAAGTAAAGAGAAACTGTTAAATAACTTTCTCCTTCTCTCTAGATAACCTTCTACAATTTTGTCCAGGTTTAATCCAAAAACTAAACAAAAATTAAACAAGGTTTTCAACTTATATTTTTGATCAGCTTGAAATGTAGATCTTGCATCTAAGGCACAGTTTTATAGCTGGGAGAGTGGAATGTTCAGAATGAAATATTCCCAAGCTGCCATGACTTTGATTACATTCACTCTGCCTATGCCTCAAGAATAGAAAATAGTGCATATAAAACTATGCACCTACATATTTCTATGAAGTTATTGACTTTGCTTCATTCTTAGAAAACTATCTACCTGCAGCTCCTCACAGAATTTCTGTAGAACCCTATTTTCTTAGTCTGATCAAAGGAAAAAACAACCCCCCAAACAACACACCAGAGAAGATTACTGAAACCCCAATACTAATAGTAAAGCTTGTTAGACAGATTGGATTGCCAAACATCATGATTTCTGATTCTCATGAATTATCCTGAATGGACTTGGGTCTGTGCCAGTTACCAAATGTCTGAGTGTGCCTTCAACAGGGGTGAGTCATTCTGGGAAACAGGAAAGGACACTCACCCTCCCCGAGAGTGATTGTGTCAGTCACTTACTGCTTTTGGAGAACAATTATCTCCCATGTCTAAAACCCCCACAGCTTGGAGTTGTGAAGCCACATCCAACCCAGGAGACACTGAAGTTATCCCTAAACCCCTGTTTAGAGGTTGTGCCTTTTGTATAAGGATATTTTTGCACTGTGTATCTCAGACCTGACAAGGACGTTCAGCTTATTTTCTAGATGTGTCTCCTACCCAAGGGTGAATGTTGTGTCAGTAAAGGGCAGGCTCTGAGCCTGTCCCCAGGGCTGCTCATGGGTTACACTGAAACTCTAATTACACCGTTCAACTTAACTTTTGGCTTGTTCTTTGTTCCAGATTTCTACTTCTTCTGGTGTAGTCTACAAAAGGACCAGCAAAAAGATTGCATAAGCCAGCAAAGCCTGTCTCTTCCAGTGCACTGAAAACCAACAATAAAATCAGTAAAATAAAGCAGTGATTGTCTTTCTCTCTTTCTTTGCATTACAAGCATGAAGAATTTTCAGAGTGATGTTATCCTCATGTTAACGCTCACTCCTTCCTAAATATGACAACTACTCAGAAAATCAGAACACAAAAATCAGAAGATGCAGCAAAGCACTTAATGATGTTGTCCAGGTATTTCAGGACATGATACAGACTTGGCATATTCCAGTATTTCCCACCTACCACCTATTTAACAGAAGCTCTATTCCGCTTCTGCCTAGAGAATGGGACAATCCTCTACCTGACCTGTACGTCAGAATGCAAGACTTGATGAAAATATTTTGCCTCACTGCTATTTGGAGGGCAGAAGTTTAGAGGCTTAAAAGCAAGAGAAAGCCACTTTATCACTCATTAGAAGACCAGTTTTATACTGCCAGCATGGTTTTCTTATTCTGTCGGTGTCTGCTCTTGACCCAAACTCTTAGAAGACATTCAAGGTTTCACGGACAGACTCCTGTGGGAAGACTTGGAGCTGTATTTTCTCATTGCAATCCTGGTGTTTACCTGGGGTGCCTGTTTCTGGAGGGGAGGTTCGTGCTTCAGCACTTGAGTCTCATTTGTGAAGCTCATCCCCCTCCATGGCTCAGAGGCCCACAGGTGTTTGTTTAAGGCCAGCCAAGCTCCTCACAGCTGCTCGCTCACTCCCACACCAGCGGGATCGGGGAGGGAATTGGAAGGGTAAAAGGGAGAAAACTTGTGGGTTGAGATAGAAACAGTTTAATAGGTAAAGCAAAAGCCATGCACACAAACAAAGCAAAACAAAGAATTAATTCAGCCCTTCCCACGCAGGTGTTCAGCCACCACCACGAAAGCTGGACTCCATCACGTGTAACAGTGATTAGAGAAGACAAATCATTCCAAATATCTCCCTTTTCCTCCTTCTTCCCTCCACTTTATACACTGAGTACGATGTCACATGGTCTGGAATAACCCTTTGGATCAGCTGGGATCACCTGTCCTGGGAGTGTCCCCTCCCAACATCCCGTTCACACCCAGCCCTCTCCCCAGCGTGGCTTTATGAGGGGCAGGAAGGGCCTTGGCTCTGTGTAAGCTCAGCAATAACAAAAACACCTCTGTATTATCATCACTGTGCTCATCCCAAACCCAAACCACAGCCCCATTCCAGCCACTGGGAAGAAAACTAACGCTACCTCTGCCCAAACCCGAAGACTTGCACAGTCCAGCTTAGCCCTTGGTTTTGTTGGTTTCCATGCTTTATTAGAATAAATGCAATAATCAAAGCGTTCTGCACCAGTATTTGAGTTACATGTCCATGGCACATTGGGATAATCATGGAAAACATAATGGATGGCTCTGAGATGGAAAGATTCATGAGGCTGCTTAAAGAAGTCCTGGTGCCCTGTGGACTTGATGACATCAAGTAAATATCTAAACAGCCAATACAGGCTGTTAAAGCCAAAATTGTGGGATTCTCTGGTAATCCCAGGCATGTCCATTTACAGGCCACAGTTTGCTGGATTGAGGCCTCACACATTTCCTACTTTTTCCCACAGACTGGTTTCTCATCCTATATTTCGTTGAGATAATCTTGATCGGGATATATCAGGAATCCAGTAAATAAGCTGTCTGTCCAGTAGGGATCGTAAAAGAGCCCGTTCTGTTCTGAGTAAAAGATTTGCAGCCACACCTCGTCCTCCTGCTTCAGAGAAAGGATGGTTGATCCAGAGGCAACATCGTGGTTCCCAGTGTTGGCATCAAAAGTCTTGATCCGGTACTGCCCGTTGTGGACCAAGCCAATGGCCAAGTGTTTGTTGGCCAAAGTGATGTCGTAGGTGAAGTAGTAAATACCTGGGATGCTGCATACGAATTTCCCACTGGAAGCATTGTAATGTCCTCCCTCATTCATCAGGATCCTGTCGAATTTGATGGGCAGCCTTTCCCTGGGGTAGCTCTTGGAGACTGCCACAGAGAAGGCAGATTTGGCTTTGCTGGCATTACAGGTGCAGGGTCCCGGCATCCCAGCCTCGCCCTTGTTCCCTTTGGGTCCTTTCTTCCCCGGTGCCCCATTTTTCCCAGGATTACCCTTTAAACCCTTGGGCCCTCGTGGGCCTGCCTTGCCAATAGCTCCTGCTTTCCCCTTTGGTCCTGGCTTGCCAGGGTTTCCTGTTCTGCCTTGTGGACCTAGAAGAAAAATAACCTCAATTTTTCAGTGAAAGGGTTGATATGGCAGGTGGAAATGCATTATATCATTGCAGCAGAGTAATTCATTAAGGAAGAAAACCTTGCCGATGAAATACTGTCTGGAGCTGGACATCTGCCTGGACTGACTATCCAGGGTAGTTGGTATGATAACAGTGGAACTCAGGAGCAGGACAGTCTGTCCCTTTAGGGACCAGAAGGCTGGCTCTATTATCTGGCTTGCTTGAGAAAAAGGAGGAACTGAAGAACAAGCTTTGAATATTCGGGTTTTACAGGAGTGAAGCAGGTTTGTGAAACTTTTGGAACCTCGCTTTGAACAGGTGGTGTACTCTTAATCATCTCTTTTTTCTTTTTTTTTTTTTTACATTTAACATGAAACTGTTAAAGAAAAAAAAATAAAAATAAATCTAAATCTAGGTGTAGTAAAAGACCAGCCCAGCCCAGCTGAACCAGCAAACACTCAGGGCTGGGACTGGCTTGAGATGGGAAATGGGAAGTGAGTTGGGCTGTCACAGTGATTCTGATGTAGTACTATCTGATATAAGCAGATTCATGAGGATTTATTCACTGTCTCTTGACCTGCTGTAGCAAGACCGGATTTAAATGCAGCTGTGGTTGGAAATCTGTTCTCCAGATTCCCGGTTTTGGGGGTGGGAGAAGGGAGAAAGAGGCAAGTTGGTCTCACTGGTGTTGGCTGAAGCAGGAGTGCACTCTAGTGTGGCAACGGGAAATCACTGCTCTCCACCAGAGCCGCTCCCGCCGCCTCCTGACTACGAGGCTGGATCCAAAGGGCAGCCCCACCTCAGGATTAAAGAAGGATTGTTGTTTGCTTTGATTTAGGTCCAGCATGGCCAGAGCAAGGCCTGTCCCCCAGATACAGTGCTATGGGCAGCAAGTACTTCATTTTTCCACCTGGCTCTCTTTTGCCTGAGAGCAGGAGTCAGAGACCAGCCCTTTGCCTCTATCAGAACAGGGCAAACCTCACTGTGTAACAAACCAAAGCCAATAGGAATTGCACACAGCGGGTCACGATGTGAGCCTGGAACCCCTCTGACAAGTGGGACAAGTTGGAGTTGGGGGAGTGGAAATTTCTGGAAGAGCTTCCTCTAGGATGTTGCCTGTCCTTGGGCTCAGATTTGGGTGACAGGTTGCTGTCAACTGGGCTGTTGCACCACGGCTTTTACACGTTCCCCTTGCTGTGCTGAGCACTGTGCCCTTACCTTCATCGCCGTGCTCGCCTTTATCCCCGTCCTTGCCATCCTTGCCATCTTTTCCTGGGAAGCCCATCCTGCCAACTGTCCCTGGAGTTCCGGGCACGCCGGGGGGGCCAGGAGGCCCTGGGGGTCCTGGCAGGCTGCAGGCCAGCTGGGGACCTTCCTGCAGCTCTCTCTTGGCAAAGCCCCCGAGGATGTGGTTTGCCACACAGGGCACAGTCCAGAGGAGGAGCACAGCAGAGATCATGGCACAGCCTGTGAGGAGGAGATGGGATGTGGCGGCAGCACGTGGGGTGGGGCACCACTGGGGTGGGTGAGAGACTTGCATGAAACTGGGAGGGAATTGGGCTATTTTTGGAAGGGTGGGAGAGCTGTTTGATTTGGTGTGACACGAATTCAAGGATTGGCTCATGGAGTTTTCTAGGTCAGACCAATATTTTTTTCAAGCTTACTCTTCTCTAAGTCTGTATCTGTGGCCAGTGCTCCTTTTGTTTGCTACCTGGGCCTCTCTTCCCCCAAAACACAAGGAGCAATGGCAGAGAGGTGCAGAAAGCGGCTGCTTGGGATGAGGGGAGTGGAGACATGGGTTTGGTATGGCTGTCCCCAGCATGACCTGCCCTGCAGTTGGGTCACTGGGGTTTCTTCCCAAGCACAAACCCATTGTGTGATGCAGGGCAGGATTCAGGAGACAGGCTGGGGAGGCTTTGGCCAGTCCTTACTGCCTTTTGCCTGTCAGAAAAAGCTAACATCCCATTCCTCACTGCAGCTTGCCTGATCAGGAGGCTTTAGCAACTCCCCAGCAGTGTTATGTTTAATTCCTGCACTGGAAATAAGATGTTTAAAGTACTGGATAAATTCCATGTTGGCCTTAGCATCCTCATCCTGGTATTGGCTCCTGAAGGGGTGGAGATGCATATTTAGATGCTTCAAATCCAGCGAGCTGATGCTACATATTTATGCTCAGTGGGAGCTCCCAGTTCTGCAATATTATAATTAAGAGCATGCAGAGGAGTGGGAAATGCAAACCAGATCTCCAGGCTGGTTTTGGCTGCTAAACCATTTTGTTCTTCAGCTCTCTCTTGCTATTCTTATATCTAAATTTATTTGCTGCTGGTGAAAGGTGTCAGTTTAACAGACTTGTGAGATGGAAAACACCAACCAGTATTCATGTGGAGAGCTGAACAAAAGCTTCTCAGCTCATGGAAAGGGAAACAAAATGTTAAAACGCCTGTGAAGTGGGGAGATCACAAGGAAAGCTACATCCCTGCTTCCCAAGAACCACCTCTAACGGGGCAGAAGAGAAGCAAGAGGCATCTGGAGGTGGATGACACTAACAAGCTGTGGCAAGAAAAAATGTCGTTGTGGAGCATAACCTGGAAAAAAGCTGGGAATGCTTCATGTGGAGAAGAAACGTGTGAGAGGGAGCACAGCGGGGGGAGGGCAGCTCCTTCTCTGAAAGCTTCTTATCATGAGTACTTTTATTACTTTGAGACAACCCAGGTCTTGACCTGACGGGATGAAAAGTGGCAAACAAAATACCCTGAGGCTGCAAGGTCAGTAGTATCAGTACTTGGATAGATGGGGAACATCCAACTACCTGGAGCCGTGCTCTGGCACAGATCCCGAGTCGGTGTTAATTAAGGACTCCAGAAGAACGTTTCATCCCATATCACAGCAACGTGTGTGGGATCCAAAGCACAATTACATCCACAAAGAGGATCTATAAATAACCTCTTAAAGAAATCTTTTTGAAAGAGAACAAACCTCATGCTGTTCCACCTTAAAAGGAGAATTGCTCCTCGATATAGAACGTACTACGAGCTCCAAAAAGCAAATTGGAAACAGATCAGCATCTTTTCCCTCCACAGTACAGGCAGCTGGCCCGGCAATGCAGCATGAGGACTTATTTTTCTAGTGACATTTTAATTAATGTATTTTTTAATAGAGTTAGAGCCTTTTTGGCCATGACCGATGCCTCTTGTGCATAAAAGATGCATTTCTGTAAGACAAGGTTTTGCCTGTAAGAGTGAGGACCAGTTGTACTTTCTGCTGCTTCTGGTTGAAATCCCAGAGGGAAAATCCCTGAGGATTGCCAGATGTGGGGTGGTTTGGTGGCATGTGCACTGGTTGGATGGCGACTTTTGGTCAGGGAAGCCACCCTGTGCCCTGTGGTGATGAGAAGAGGAGAGTCTGTGGGAATTGCTGCTCAGAGAGAGGGAGGAAGGAGCGGGATGGTCTGAGTGGGGACCCAGCAGCCAGCAAACACCATGATTTTCTACTCTGCTTGCTTTCAGTACTTGAGGCTTTCTCAAACAGAACAACCATCTCTCTGCTTCACAACTTCCTAGTGCACCTCAAGGTGTCTTAATCAGTCTTTAAAATAATTACTGTCACAACGAGCCCAGTTCTCAGCTCTGGTGGTTGTTCTGCAGCATCCCCAGGGTGGAAGCAAAAGGAACCCGTGGGTGTGCAGAGCTAATTTAGGTAAAACAAGGTGTGCCACCAATGACAGCCAGCAGCTGAAATGGGTGGATTTGACTTCTGTTGTAAGCCAGTGAAGCAGTTATACCAACAGGAGCTTGATCTGCCCGCTGCTGCTGCTGCACAAAGCAGTGTCAAAGGAGGGTGATGCACCTTCTGTCCTGAACCTGCCCCTCCTCGGCTTTAGGCAGCCAGGGATTCCTGTGGCAAACCTTTCCTCGCTTTGAGCTAAAACCCCCTCACAGAAGCTGCCCAGGTGGGTGCTCTCAGCAAAAGCCTGTTTCCCTGGTGGTGTATTTCTTTGACTGGCAACTGTTGCCTTTAGGGATTCCTGTGCAGGCTTCGGAAACCTGAGTGCTCAGTGACTTAGACCTTATTTGGGAAGTTTTCAAAGTTTAGAGGAGGGAGAGGGGAAAAAAAAGGAATAGTAGATCTACTCACCACGACTAATCTCAGTGAGATCTTGACGGGCGCTGGCAACCAACACCTCGGGCAGATGTTTTGCTGCAAATCCCCGTCACATGCAGAGCCCCGGCCCCGTCCTGCTGCAGCAGCGTCCGGAGGGCTGGGCAGGATTGACTTTGGTCCTTCTTTTTATTATTGTTTTACTCCTTTTTGTGTGTATTTTTAGCTTCCTGCAGCAGCTCCACTTTGGCTCCACGTTGCCAAAGGCATATTTTTATTATTGTGTAATGGATCTGCGCCTCTTCCTCAGTCACGTGGCGCGGGAAGAAATTTTTACACACATATGGCTGGAAAGCTCTTGAGGCTGGGGGAGCTTTTCCCTTTCTCTCTCTCCCTTGCAGTCTTGGAGGAAAGGCTCAGGAGCTGACTGGAGCATTTCTGACTGATGCTGCCCCTCCCTGTTGTATTTGCTGCCCAGAAAAGCAGGGGATGAGGAATACAGATCCAGCTAGGGAACAACTTTGACACTTCATCCTGGAGCACTAGCAAGGGAAGAAAATCTTGTCCTAAGGGTGGAAAATCATTTCTAATTGCTCCAGATTTGAATTAAAGACACAGTCATGAAGTAGCAGCTTTGCAAATGCAAATTTTGAGAGGAAACTGCTTGTACTTCAGCACTGCTTCAGGTGGGTGTGCAAGACAAAACATGACTGTGATCGGGATGGCAGGGCAGGAACGCTTCTGTCTTGGGAAAAGGTTGGGATTTTGTTATTACAAACCCCCAGCAACTGCTTCAGGTAAAGCAGGAACTCTAGAAGCAGTGGCTGAATCCAGAACAGGATGCTCTGGGATGCTGCCAGGTCTGGTACCAACCAGACTGATTTTTTGTTGTGGATTCCTGTTCTGGCCCAGCCAGGATCCTGCACAGGGCCTGGGACAGACATGTGCTTGATGGCAGCTCTCCAGCCAGTGAATGATTTCTGCTCAGTGCAGACTATCAGCTGATTGTGAGCATGGTGGAATTGTCATTCCTCACTCTGCCTGAATTTATCCTTCTCAGAGCTATTGTGGTTTATTTTTAAGCTTTCCCCTGTGCTTGCTTTTGGAACATGGTGGGAGCAGATATAACATAAAAATGAAGAATGTACAGATTTTGCTTTGTGAGGTGGGACCAGTTCAGATGCTCCTGGGAGGAGTGGGAATGTTTGGCTGAGGAAGCACAGAGCTGTTTTTGTGCTGTGCTAATACTCCTGCAGAGCTGGTGCTTCAGCTCCCTGACACTCTGCAACATTCCCTGACATTGAACAACCTCCAGGAGAGCAACCCTTCTTCCCAAACCCACAGAGTCATCATCTGAAATTTCACTGGGAAAAGGGCTGTTTTCAGAAAAGCTGCCATAGGTAGGGACAGACCCAGACACTGCTCCAGTGGCTGCTCTTCTCTGGGGCAGCTCTGGTGGTGGGTCAAGTATGAATTACCACTTTTTGCCTGTTTCGGTAAGATTTGGAGGAATCAGCTCTTGTGGAGGGCCTCTCCTGCCTGGGTATGAACCAAAAGGCTCCAGGCACTGCAGGTGCAGAGATCTTGCCTCAGACTTCTTATGAAACCAGATGAAAACTTCCTGTGGGCTTTGCCATGGTGCCAGTCAGATTGCCCTGGGAAGCCACGCTGTGTTACTCAGACACCAGTGGCATTGGAAAGAAAAATTATCTTCTGCTTAGCCTGCCCCTGCCCCATGACAGCTGTGCTGGGGCACCGGGGCCTTGGGATGGGTGTGAAACAGGCCAGGCATGACATGATTCTTGAACACGTAGCAGTCCTGCCAGGAAACTCCAAGTGTGAACAGGGAGTGATTCTGAGCCCAGATCTGCAGCATGTTGAAGGCAGCAAGAGCCTGACCTAGTTCGTCAGCGTGGGGAGAGGCAGTGCTGGGAAGCTCCTGCCAGGCAGATGGAAAATATGTCTGTGCTGCACGGCCAAGCCGAGCTGCTCCAGGGTCCCAGACAGCTCTGCTGGAGAACATGCTTGGCAGCACACTGTGTTAAACAAATAAACTGCCCGTGCACAGGGAACCAGAGCAGCCCTGAGACTCATTTCTCAGTGCATTTCTTTTCAGAGAGACATTGCAGAGAAGCACTAGGAGAGATCACATCCAATCTGTGCTGCTCTTCAGCAGAAGCCTCCCTGCCGTGGGTCTCTCCAGGATCCCAGGGAAGGCTTGTTGCTGCAGTACAGGGAGCTGGCTCAGCCCTACTTCCACAGCTCTCAGTGGGGAACAGAGAAGGGGTTGAGCAATGCTGAAACCAGCCTTACTCATCAATCCCAAAGTCAAACATCCTGAGAGTGAGGTGAAGATGTGGCAGATGGTGAAGTGCCTGAGAAAGGAATAAAAAAGTGGAAGTACTGACAACTTATCCAAAGCTGCAGAGCTGGCACAGCTGGCCTGGACACTTCTGACTGACAGTCCAGCACTTTATACTACAAAATCCCAGTCCCACTTTTTAACAGAGGATCTTTCAACACACCCCTTCTTGGAGTGTGCTTGGAGATTCCTCCCTGGAGTGGGAACAGCCCCTCAAGGTCACTCCTGAAGGCTGAGCCAAAGAGATTTGCCCATGGTCATTGGTCTGGGTGAGTAACATCAGTCTCTACTTAATAATGGGTTTTGCCAGCTTTAGCATAATTGATTCAATATAATTGCTTCAATTTCACTTCAAAAACAGTGCACTATACTATATAGTAGTTACAGCTACCTGTACTATATAGTAAACAATTCTAATTAAGATCTTTTAGTCTAAACATTATCTTAAATCACTTATTTTTATATAAGTTTATCTGGTTTACCATCCTTAATCCTGTGGCACAAAGTGGCATAGAGGCTCAGTTACACCTGTATAATCCTTTAGGCACAGACTGTACACCAAGTCCAGGGCTAAGATTGGATCCAGCTGCATCCAGGCTCCTCTCTGAGGGGGACATTAGGAAGCCGGGGGGCCCTTTCTGCACGTCACGGCTCATCGGGGTCTTCCCTAATAAACTTTGCCTGAAGCTCCCACTGTGCCCACGACAGTGCCCATTGTGGATGGGCTGCCTAAAAGTGGGGTGACTGCCCCAGGACAGCAGGTCTGTGCCCCAGTGAGGGAGGATTTCCCCCTGTCTACTTTCTGAGCACTAACTCGTTCCTTGCAGCAACGACTTTGTAACCAAATAAAATAATTCAGCAAATGCCAAAACAGCTGCAGTTCACCCAGAGGCTGCAGGCAGCCGAAAATCCAGCCTTCCCATGGCATTGGGCAATAGCAAGGAAAATGTGCTCCTCAACAAAGATGAGTGTTGGCACTTTGAGGATTTTTTGGGAGATACTGATTGGAGGCAAGAAGGGTTTTTTCCTACCCAACAGGCCTCCAGTCCTAGTGTGGGATGGTGATTTGAGTAGTTTTTATTGCCCTGCCTGAAAGAAGTTTGGAAGTCTGTAATCAGCCTACAGAGAGTGATTGTCCCTCTCCAAAAGCCCCCATAAAAATGAGTCAAATCTCTGTTTAAACTTAAAGGATGCCCTTGAGACCGTTAGCTCTGCGTAGGATCTGCAGCCCTAACCCATTAAGATAAAAATAAATAGAGCTTATTTTAGGAAGATGGAAGTGGGAACCAACCCAACCACCAGTGAGCCACTGCCAGCACAGAGCAGAAGAAATGTAAAGTTTGGGGTTTTTTCTTCTGTTCCAAGCACCTTCTAATTCAAAGTGAAATTCAGCAACCTTTTTGACTCGCCGCAACTGGCACCTGTCCAGGTGTCGAGTAGTGGAGTTAAACAAGAAAAGGCTTCTGAAAATGCCTTTTATTTCCCAAAAATACAAAAAACTCCAGACCTTCTGCTCTGGAGTCTATAGCATCGGCAGCAGCAATCCCAGTCCATGGGGACATGGGCAGCACTTGCCCAAGCCAGGAAAACCAGTGAGGAATGTCTGAAAAAAACAACTCACATCTGGTGTACAGCAGGTTACCTGCCCTGTTTGCTACTTGAGGTAACAGCAGCAGGCCCTCCACTTTTCTCAGGTCTTACTCCTCAGGGCTTTCTTTGCTCTCCAGCTTGTAAACAAGAGCTTGCCACGCAGGAAAATACACCAGGAAAGCTGAAAGAGATAATAACAAGCTTGGCAAACTCAGTTTTCTACACCAGCACACCAAGGCAAGAGAAAGAACATCCAAAATAGGATTTCAGTTTCCTAGTTTTTAAATTAATTTGATCCAAATATTTTCATCCTCCCTTTTGAAAAAAAAAGAGGAGGGAGAACTCCCGCAATCCTGCCTACATGTTTCTGAAGAGGAGAAGGAAAGAAAACCCAATAAAACAAACAAAAATCCCAACTAAGCTCTGCCTATTCATCTACATTTTTTTCACCGAATCTTTCTAGATGTCTACAATACCTAAAACATATTTGACTAAGTTATTGTGTAACTTCAAATTATACCTAAATTAAGCTAACTGTAGATGTTCTCAAAGCACCAGGTCACTACCTCCAGCCTTCTTTGTAAACAAAAAGCATATAGAAGGCTTCACCACAACTTCATGTTGAGTGAGCAGCTGCCAAATTGGCCCTTCAGCTCAGAGCAGGTGAAAGCTATTCCACCAGCACATGGAGAGAGGTCAAGAGCAGCAATATTTAGCTTTACATATTCCTGCAAATAAACAATGATTAATTAGACCAGGCAACACTAAGGCCTCCCTGGCTCCCTCTGTGGGCTGGCACTCACTCCCATCCTGTAATTTCCCATGTGAAAAAGGTTAACTCAGAATTAGGGTCTCATTTATAATAAGCTTTCAGGGGTCAAGGCTCAAGCCCAACTGCAAAGGAGCTTGTGGTTTTGGGAGCCAGCTGCAGATCTTTCTCTTTACTTTCAAATCAGAACGAAACCTCCCTCCCATTCCACAGCTGCAACATATATAAGGGATTGGGCTCAGGCACTCTTGTTTTTCCTTGGATATTTTAGGGGAGGTGTATTTTTGGCTGCAGCCCTAAAGAGCATGGAGAGCACTTGGAGAATTTGTGTTTGTTTCTACTGCTGCCTGCCCTGGCTCTCTGCTGGCACCCAGTGCTCCCCCCACTCCAGGGGCCGTGGGGGCTCGGACAAGGCCCCTGCGTTTTTGGAAGCTCCTGAGGGTGCTGCCAGTGAGCTCAATCCAGTGTTGCAGCTGCCCCAAGGTGCGAGGCGAGGCTATGCCCCCCTGCCTCCCCTCCTCAAGGTGCTGTCTGACCAGGGAGCCCGGAGCTGGGATAGTGAGGTCCCCAGGCTGCAGCCAGACTCCAGGGCCCTCTGGTACATGAAGAAGCTCTATAAGATGTCGGCCACCAAGGAGGGGATCCCCAAGGCCCACAAAGGTCACCTCTATAACACTGTCAGACTTTTCACGCCGTGTTTGGAGTGCAGGCACCGCCACAGGGACGTGGTGAAAGGTAGGTGTGTGGTGACCTGGGTTGTAAAGGTTAAATGGGGTTTTTCTGTGTGTTCAGTGCTTGCAGCGTGATATAAAAATAGCTTACTTCTTTAGAGCTGTTGCTATTTTAATCCTTAGGGCTGTTCTCCTAAACTGTGGGAGTTTTTCATAACCTACTTCTCCTTGAATGGCATTAGGTACAGACTTCACAGTTTGGGAAACACCACACAAATGGTAAGTGCAAGACGATACTGGTGTTTCAGGCTGACTCATCTCATCATGAGTCAGAGAAAGCCACAATCAGGTTTAAGTAAATTAAGAAAAGTGGAAAAGATGCCTAGGCATAAAGGGCAGCACACTTCCTTTTACTGCCTGTCTTGGTTTTGCTTTTTTTTTCAAAAACCCCACAGCACTGGATTGAGACTTGTATCAAACTGCCAGAACCTATTGCCAGAGGATTCCTCTTCATGCCTTGTACATTTGCTAGGGAAGAATCACAACGAAAATCTGGGAATAACCTGAAGGGAAGAGTAAAATTACTTGTAAACCAGGCTCAGGACTGAAACTAGGATGGCTGGGCATCCTGGTAATTTAAGCTTTCATGGTTTTCTTAAATGAGGGCTGGTCACAATAACAGCACCTGGAAGTCCTTGGCCATTAATTCTACTTAAGTGACTACCGACAGATAATCTGAGTTCTCCTGATTTGGATTTTTCACTAAAAAGACAGATAACCACAGAAAGACAGATAAACATTGTACTCATTGTACTTCTGCACAGGAAACAGCATTTCAAGATGGAGTTCTTGCTTTGTATCATCTGGAGTGCCTTGCTCCTGTTTCCCCATACTAGCACTAAATAGACAACTGCTGAATTTCTCCTGTACTGCTTCTTTTAATGAAATGAATCCTAATACCTCTTAAAACCATGGGTTTTCTTGGATTTGCTGTAATTTGAGTTTTATGTCCCTGCCCCAAGTAGATATTCCATGTAATAAACGTAAGGGAGGGCATCTAAATTAGTTTCTTCTGCTGCCAAATCATTTCTACTTATCCACTGGTATAGTATTTATGTCTGGTGGAAAATGTAGATACTCTAACTCTACAGCATTCTATTTCCCTTCCCAGGAGATGTTCACTCGGTGGATTTACTCTTCAGCCTGGATCGTGTTACTGCTCTGGAGCACTTACTCAAGTCTGTCTTGCTTTATTCCTTTGACACATCTGTTCCCACTTCCTCTTCCATTACCTTCATATGCCATTTATCCATTAAGGAACATGATTCTGCCAGCCAATTCTGTCCCAACATTTCCCACTCTCTAGCTTTTAGCCTGCACTTTGAAGTTGGAAAACGCAAGTGGGTGGAGATTGACGTGACTTCTTTCCTCCAGCCTATAATAGCTACGAGCAGGAGGAATATCCATATGGCTGTGAACTTCACTTGCCTGATGGGTGACCCACAAAGGAGCACAAAACTGGAAAACCCTGTTAATGTGACACTGGTTCCCCCTTCCCTTCTTCTGTATCTGAATGACACCAGTGAGCAAGCTTATCACGGGTGGAACTCACTTAGGCATGGGAGGAAGAGCCCAGTGCGGGCCAGGCAAAGGAACAGCCCACTTGTGGATCCTACAGGTGACAAAGGAAAAGGGAATTCCCAGGGCAAAAGGGCCTCTCGACAGCGAAGGAATGAGAATCTGAAAGCAGCACCAGCAACTTCACCTTATAACTTGAGTGAATATTTCAAACAGTTTGCGTTCCCTCAAAACGAATGTGAGCTCCGCAACTTCCGCCTGAGCTTCAGCCAGCTAAAATGGGACAAATGGATCATCGCCCCGCACAGGTACAGCCCCCAGTACTGCCAGGGGGACTGTCCCCGGGCCGTGGGGCACAGGTACGGCTCTCCCGTGCACACCATGGTGCAGAACCTCATCTACGAGAAGCTGGACCCCTCTGTCCCCAAGCCCTCCTGTGTCCCGGCCGAGTACAGCCCCCTCAGCGTCCTCACCATCGAGCCTGACGGCTCCATCGTCTACAAGGAGTACGAGGACATGATCGCCACCAAGTGCACCTGCCGGTAGTGCTGTGCTCTGCTTTCACTCCGGTTTTGGGTATTTATGCATTCTCAAAGTATCTGTAGCTATAATCCACTGAAGAGCGCTGGTGTAACCTGATTGGGATTTAGCATGGAGTTAGCAGAAGGTGTTTACATCGTAGTACTTGTTCTTGTAGTCACTCAGCCTTTCTAGAATGTGCAATTAAATGTAAATAGTGTCTTTTTATTGGAATAATTATGCATTTAAAATGTGGAAAAGGTTTCAACTATTAAATGTCTATTTTAAACTACTTTCTTATAGATATAAAAGAAGAAATAAATGCCTATCACACATCCCCTGACATCCAGTGCCTTCTAGTCTGCCTCTCTACAGAAATCTTGTGTGTGGCATCTGCAGCAAGTGTCTAGGAAGAGAAGAAAGTCTTTAATGTTAAAATTGCTTTCTAAGATTTATATTCTTTTTCCCTACCACATTCCAGCTCTTCCAAGCAAGAAGACTTAAATTTTCCTCATAGTTCTGTAGAGTTACCGAGCTGTTTCTTGCTTTTCTTTTGTTGCACTCTTTAGGCTTTCTAAACAAAAAGGAGGGCAACAATTTAAGGACAGCTGTGGGGTGACTTGTGAACACTTAAGTCACTGAACTATATCAGTAAGAACTGGCACCAGCTGACAGGTGAGCTGCTAAAACCAGGAAGGCTTCATCTGGTTCAAGAACAAGAAACAGCTGTCCATGGGGTGAGGGCACAGGATTGTCCATGAGGAACCACACCACCACTGGCTTCTCAACTATGAAGAAATATTTAAAAAGCTTAAAAAATACCCCCAGGCTTCTAAAAGCCTTAATTGAGTTTCTGTAAATGCTGCCCAGCTGGTTTAGTGTTCTGAAATGTGGGGCCACAGTCTCATTTCCTCTCGCAATGAAACTGTAGGTAACAGCGTCTTGATTCTAGATGCTTTCACACCAAATTTTTGTGATTGTTTTATTTTCTCCTCCTGGACTCTTCTAGTTTTAAGAATTGCATCAAAAAAGCTGGTTTCATGCAGGGGGCCCAAGCTAGGAGAGATTTAGTTGGGGTTCACACACAAATGTCCTCACCTTTGGGTTGGTGGTGGTTTTGTTTGTTGGGGTTTTTTGGGTTGTGTTTTTGCTTTTTGTTGGGTTTTTTGTTGTTGTTGGTTTGGGTTTTTTTAAAGGCTGTGGAGCAGAACTGTCCTGTAAAATGTGTTCAGAACAGCCTTTACATTTGACTTGCTAAAACATTGACACATAAACACTGTAATTTTCTCTGCTAAGCCACCCAGCCCGCCCCTAGCCTTACATCCTGAGGTGTATGCAATTCCAGAGGGCTGGGAATTCAGCCTGGCAGGGAAAGGATGTCCCTGAGGGGACGGTGTGTGGTGTTACACTGCTGTGATGGTTCACTTGGTCACTGTGATCTGATCGATGTCTGAGTGCTGGAGAGCTCTGGGGAGGTGCAACAGGCATAAATCTGCTGGGAAAACTGAGGTTCCTGCTGCAGGTTTCAGCCTGCAACTGCTGAAATCAAAGCTGGGTTAAATACCAAAAGCTCAAAGCAAATATCTTGATGTCACACAAAAAACATCCTGGCCCCAAACAGCGCTGTGGGTGGTTGGGTGAATTCAGGTTGTGTCACTCCCCCTGATCCCTTCCAACTCTGGGAATTCAGCTTTGCCCGCCTGCTAGGGTAGTGGATAAATTATTTCCTGACGCAAACGAAAAAGGCTATTTCAGATGGAGAAAGGCTGGGATTGAGTTAGTGACAGGCATCCGCAGAAAAGCAGGACCTCAGCAACAGGGTAAGGTCAAGATGTGCTCTCTAGGGAGGATTTAGGGAGCTGCAGCATTTCTAGTTTCCAGGGATACACATGCTGATATTTCCACTACTATATTCCAATAATCCTAATAAATTCTGATAATTTCATTAATTATGTGGAAGATGTTTAATGTATTCCAATAATAAGCATGTATAATATATTCTAATAAATCTAGTACCTTCCAATAATGTTGAAGATGTCTAGCATATTCTATGATATGTATTCTAACAACTCTAAAATATTCTAATATTAGTTGAAATAATGTTAAATATGTCTGATAGTCAAATAATTCTAAAATATTCTAATAATAAATTTAGTGATGTGGAAGATGTTTAATATATTCTAATAATTCTTCCAATAATGTGGCGGATGACTAATATATTGTAATAATCCTAATATATTATAATAATCACTCTAATAATGTTGAATATATGTATTATATTCTAATAATCATTTCAGTATTCTTGAATGTTGAATATATTTTAATAATTCTAATAATACCTATAATTATGATTATGCCTGACATACATATTAATAATTCAAATATTTAATATTGTCTAATAATTTTAATATATTATTATAATAAATTCAGTTATGTGGAGGATGCTTAATCTAATAATTCTAATAATTAGTCCACTACTGTGGAAGCTAATATGTTCTTATAATTCTAATATACTCTAGTAATAATTTCAGTAAGGTTGATATCCAATCTATTCTATTAATAATTCTAATAATAATATGAAATAAGTTTAATATAGTCTAATAATTCTAATATATTCGGTTAATAATTCCAATAGTGTTGAAGACGTCTAATATAGTCTAATAGTAATTTCAGTGATGTGGAAGATGTCGCATATATTCTAATAATAATTCCAATAGTGTTTATGATGTTCATTGCGGGGGGCGATGGGAGGTAACTATTTAACCTTTAAAAGCCTTTTCCATCCCAAACTATTCCATGATTCTGCGATGTCACGCCTCAAACCCTCTCGCTGTAGCATTAGACCACCACAGCCTCCACACAAAAGTGGCTTTTTCTCCGACATTTACTTATTTTTGGCACCTCGGCGAATTTTCACGCCCTGAAGCGCCGCCGCCCGCCCGCCCGCCCGCCGCCCTCACAGCGCTGGTGCCGCGCCTGACCCCCCTCCCTCAGGGCAGGATCCACTTATTGCACATAGAATTTATTACAAACATGGCTTATTGCACGCAGAATTCATTGCAAACACCACTGATCACAAGCACACTTTAATACACAAGTGTCACTTATTACAAATACAGCGCGTCACTCGCGGTTCGCCAGCGGCGCCAGGGGGCGCCGAGGGAGCGGCGCGGCCGCCGCCGCCCCCGGAAGGAGAAGCGGCGCCGGGGCCGTTCCGGGTCGGGCGGCGGCCATTGCGCGGTGACCGCGGTGACACTGCGGCCATGGGGAAGCACTTCGGGAACCTGGCCCGGGTGCGGCATGTCGTCACCTACAGCCTCTCGCCCTTCGAGCAGCGCGCCGTCCCCAACATCTTCTCGCACGGCGTCCCCAACGTGATGCGCCGCTTCACCTCCCAGGTGTTCAAGGTGGCGCCCCGTGAGTACCGCGGGGGATTCCCCCCTTTTTGTGCCCCCTCGGCAGCGTAATTCTGGGGAGGGGGGATGTGGGGCTGGCGGGGAGGATGGTGGGTTTGTGGGACGCTGTGTTTTGTCGCAGGTTGCTGCAGTGCGCAGTGCAGTGTCCCCTCACTGCGGTAGCCCCATATTGTGAACATCCCCTTATTCCAGTGTCCCCTCACTGCAGTGTGCCTATATGGTGAATATCGCCATATTCCAGTGCTCCCTTACTGAAGTGTCCCCTCATTGCATCGAATGTCCCCTTGTTGTGAATGTCCCTCTGTTGCAGTGTCCTTTCATTCCATTGTTGCCTCATTGCAGTCTCCCCAATATTGCAGTGTCCTGTCATTGCAGTGACCCCTCCTTTTAGTGTCCCCTTATTTCAGTGTCTTCTCAGTGCAGTGTCCCTTTATTGCAAGCGTCTCCTTATTCCAGTGTCCCTTTTTTGTGATTGCCCTGTTATAGCAGTGTCCCATCATTCCCATGTCCCCTGATTGTACCTGTCCTCTCTCTCTCTCCCAGCCCTTGCAGTCGGATACCTCATTTATTCCTGGGGGATGGAGGAGTTTGAGCGGTTGAAGAGGAAGAACCCGGCTGACTATGAGCACGACCAGTGACCGCATGGCCCCAGAGCTCATTCCCGCACTGTTACGGACCTGCTGTGCTTGTTCCCATGGCCAGAGGGGATTAACAGGGAGATAAGTCTTGTCTAATAAATTGTAACTTTGCCCCATGACTTTGTGTGAAATCTGTGTCTTAAGCGGTTTAAGGTGAGGAGCATCAAATCCCTTGTCTGGTTCTCTCTGTACAGGCAGATAATCAGGCTTAAGTTCCATGTGCTCGGATGTTTTTATTGTACAGCACTTCCAGCCTTCGTGATTACTGATTCTTTGAAATATTCCTCAATATAAAGTGCAGTGAGGGCTGGTTTGAAATGACAGTTCCTTGTTCTGTTTATTTTCCCATCACTGGTTGCTGTTTTGACTCCAGCCTTGAGATCTGTGAAAAACAAACATTCCCTGATTTGGCATTGATTAAAGCTGAATGAGCTGGACAGTGGCTCGGGACTGGGGATGGACCCTGACCTCTCTTCACTGGAGCCCCGGCCAGAAGATGAGGGGGAACAGGAACAAGCTGCACCAGGAGAGGTTTCATCTCCATGTAACAAAGGAATTTTTTCCAGTGAGAACAATCAGTTCCTGGAACACCCTGCCCAGGATGAGGGGGAGGCCCCAGGGAAGATTTCAGGAGGTGACTGGATGGGGTGCCAGGTAAACTCATTTGCGCTCTGTTCCCACAAAATGCTGGACTAGCTGATCTTTCAAGGTCCGTTCCAACCTGGGCTGTTCTCTGATCCTGTGATTCTAATTACCTAGTGATGGTAATGTTGTGTGATTAACTACACTCTGATATCTGATCATTGTTAAGGGGCTGCATTAGAACCTTCTTGAGCACTACAAGGAGAAACACAACTGATAAACGCCTGAAGATGACTAAAAGCCACCTGCAAGTAGTGAAGTCACTTAAATAGGTGACAGATTCACCCTGTGGCCCTGAAGATAGAAACAAGCTCCACTGTTTGAAGTCCAGAACACTTGGCTGGTTCCTTTATCCGAATTTTTTCCTTTCAGGGTTCCGCTGAGTGCCTCAAGCTCCCGCCCTACACAGAGCAACACTTTGGTCTCCCTGCTGTGCTATTCCTGTAGCTGTACTGGGAGTTTATCTTATCTGTGGGGCAGCAATGACGTTTGTATGAGTTTCTCCACGTGCTCAGGGCTGGGAGACAAAGATGCTCAGGCTCTCACTTCAGGAAGTTGGGGGAGGAATGCAATTTTAAGAGGTCAGTGCTAGAGTATTTTGGGGCTCATAACATACACTTAAAAAGCACACGAGACTAAGCACAGTCTCTTGTGTATCCTCCAAGCACAGCCTGAAGGTGGCATAAACTGCAGTAAAACCAGTCAGCCAGCACTGCAAGTGTTGGCAAAAATATTCTGTGCTTGAATTCACCTTCATTTTGGTTCACTGGTATTTTCTAGGCTGCTTAAGCAAGCAGGGAGCAACATCTGGCTGTGAGAGCTGGCAGATATGTTCAGAGGCAGATTTATAGGTTATCATAGAATAGCCTGGGTTGCAAAGGACCTTAAAGCTCATCTCATTCAATATCCTGTCATGGGCAGGAACACCTTCCACTAGACCAGGATGCTCCAAGCCCCATCCAGCCTTGTCTTGAACACTTCCCGGGATGGGGCAGCTACAGCTTCTCTGGGAAACCTGTGCCAGAGCCTCACCACCCTCACAGAGAAGAATTTCTTCCTAAAATTCCAATCTAACTCTGCCCTCTGTCAGTGTGAAGCCATTTCCCCTTGTCCTGTCACTGTCTACCTGTGTAAAATATCCCTCTCCCTCATTTTTACAAGCCCCCTTAAAGCACTGGAAGGAGATACTTAATTCAGAACTTTCTGTCCTGCCCATTGAGCCTCTGAGAGCCCCGAAGCAGCTGCTGGGTGGCCTCAGTGACAGCCCCTGTGAAGTTGTGCTCAGTAAACGCTTGGTTTTCACTGTGTTGTCTTACAGCTCTGCCGAAGGCCAGCACTCCCTGGGGCTCTCACGAGGTCCCTGCCCCTGCTCACAGACAGCTGAACTGTGTCTGCACCAGGTGCCAGATGAATGTAAACGGGGGCACCGGCACAGCGGCCACACGCTGGCCCCGGGGCGGCTCAGCCCCATGCCAGGGTCAGCCCTGAGCTGCAGGGTCAGCCCCCAGCTCCAGGCCAGGCCTCTGCACCTGCTGCTCCTCCACCTGTTGCTACCCTGCCCGGCCATCCTCTGACCCCTCCAAGTCAACCTCCCCCTCGGATGCAGGCCCTGTTCCCTGTGGGGATGGTTCTCCCTGGACCTGCAGCGTTGGCAGTTTGGTCCCTGGGCATTTCAGAACCTCAGCAAGGCGCTCAAAAATTTTTCAGTTGTTGGTTTATTTTTGTTCTCTCTTTGCTAACTATTAGAAGAGGCAACAGAGCAACATCTCTGTTCTCACATCTCTGCTGTGGGTTCTTACCAGCCTCCAGGACTTGTGGGCATGGAAACAACTGACTCAGTTCTGTCCTTTCCCCTGTTTCTTGCACAGTTTGCTGCCTGACAGGCACACGTTGATGCTATTGGTGACCCAGAAGGACACACAACAATTTTGATGTATCATCACAAAGTACCAGCCTTACCCAGCCAAAAAAGTTGAGAGATGATGACTTACAGAGGGTTCTGCTGTCATTCCAAATCCTTTGCTTCCATGGATGAACTCAGGGCTACTACTTCTGCCTTGTTCTCCTTTCTCTGTTCTACACTAGTGCCTAGTGGAAATAGCAGAAATTAGAACTCAGATGCATGTAAAGGAAGGATTTAATGGAAAAAATAATTGAGAAATTCCCAGCCAAATGTAAAAGGAACTTTAAAATTCAGCTACTTGACATGCTATGATTTACTGTCCCATTTCCTTACCGTCATAAAATCCAGGAAGGAGAAATAATGAAAAATTTTGCTTCCTCCTCCCAGAGAAGCAAGAGAAACAGGGCAGAGGAAGGAGTGTACGAACCACTCTAGGAAAGTTAAAAATAATCCAATACTGGTTGTAGACAGTATTCTGGTTTTAAATAAAAAAGGGGGGTTATTATTTATTTATTCATAGAAAACTGGGAAGGTTTTTTATTTAATCCCAGTGAAATTTGGGCTAAGGGGTAGTCATCTGACAACATGGCATTATCTTAATCTAAGTCACTTGCCCTCCACGCTGGCACCTGTGCCTTCATATTAAGCAATCACAGAAATAGAGCCCTGTGACATCCAGATCTGTATTTACAATTTAGCTAAAAGATAGTTCACTATTTTATACAGTATCTTCCTACTTGGAGTAATTTAAAACATAACGTGTTCCAAAAATCCCACACACTGACACAATTAAGTTGGAATTCTTTTTATGTCACCCTGCAATCATAAATGTCTTGACCTGATAGATTCGGGGCATGTGGGACATATGTGGGAGCCAGACAGAACCACGGACTGGTTTGGGTTGGAAGCAACCTTAAAGCTCATGCAGTTCCACCCCCTGCCATGAGCAGGGACACTTCCACTAGACCAGGTTGCTCTGAGCCCCATCCAACAAGATACACAAGATCTCACAGATGAGGAGACCCAAACATTGGGACAAGTGGGAGAATCGTGTAAGCAGAGGATGACAGAGGAGATGAGAGATAAGAGCTCTGCTCAAACACTCTTTTCTCTGCTGCTGCAATCTCAGACCACAGTGGAGAAAAATGAGATTCCTCTTAATGACAAGCAGCCCATCCACATCCATGGGAGCTGCTGGCACCGTCTGGAAGCCCAGTGGTGAGTGACAGGCACAGCGACAGCTCACCTAAGGAACTGCAGTCCTGCCACATGGAGCACCTCAGCTCCAGGCAGCCCTTGAGCAGCCTCTTCCAGTATCTATTTGGAGATGATTATCTTTAACACACCTTAGGATTCCTGGGAGAAGAGCTCTAAGAGTTACTGTACATTTTACATTCCCAGACCCATCTGAGAAGTGTTACACCTGCTTTTTGAGCACCATATGCCTGGAAAGGAAGGTTAAGCAATTTCCTTACGGTTCTTCCTGTACCAAGAGTGAGAAGCAGAATCAAAAGCACAGTGCTCTGCTCCAAATAAGCTTGGCAAGACAACACTTGCCCCTGGCTGGCAAACTCAGAGCAGCACACACTGTGAGTGGCACAGAAGTTAAATAAGGTTATGGCTTTTGATCTTGACCATAATAATTTGGGCCAACCCCCTTTTACTTGCAAATAGACCATGGAGTTCTGGTAACATGTTAGGTGGGCTTTAAAAAAAGGAACAGTTGGCACAACGGGTAAGGTGACCAGACAAAGTACAAGTGGAAGGGGAGTAAATCATTACCTCAAGAGACAGGCCTTGAACCAGATCACTTCAGCAGATGTAGACTTAGCAATTCCCTCTTGCTCCAAACTGAACTTTGTTCCTGTAATAACTGGCAGCTGATGCAATGATAAGAGAATGAAGTCTATAAAAATCTAGCTGAAAGCCTGGGAAGTTCTCACTGGAGTTCTTCCTGCCTCCTCCGCCCACGGCTGGTCGAAGTGACAGCTCACGCTGGGAAGATGCACTGGTGGAAAATGATGGCAGTCCTTTTGCTCTGCTCACTGCTGCTCAGCCAGGTAAAGAGAGACAACTACTGAAATATAGCTACTGAAATAAACAATTAGAAATAAACTATTTGAAGAGCTAATTCAAATGGACAGGTAGTTAATGAAAGCTGCTATGATTTGGATGGAGAACTGGCTGGAGTTAGACGCGACAGTAGTGCTTTTTTAGAGGATTCAATGTCATAAAAATGAAGAGTAACTGCCTAGTGAATACTGGGCTACTCTGAGCCATAACTCAGCAAGTGATTCTGCCTTCCCTTCCAAGATTAAAAAACATCATTAATTTTGGTACTTAGTTCTTTGGGGTTGGGCTACAAGCAATACTTTAACAGAGTGTGTTATGATCTGAAAACCAGAAACATTTCAAGCGCTTCCCTTAATTTTAAGACTATTGACCTCAGAGCAACCACCTGCAGGTGCCTCGTGTGCTGACAGTCACCCCGGCTCTGTTTCAGGCACACGGCGCGTCCCTGCCCCAGTCCCGGGCGCCGCGGCAGCGGCGGATGACGCCCTTCTGGAGAGGAGTGTCCCTGAGACCCATCGGAGCCTCCTGCAGGGACAACAGCGAGTGCATCACCATGCTCTGCAGGTAACTCGGCCTGGGCAAGGCAACCCTTAACACTGCGTGATGTAAAGGAAATTCACACTTCGTCTCACCCAAACGGGATCCAGAGTTCACAAAAAAGGATACCAGGAACAGGGATGGGGCAACAGACTCAGACTCTTTTGTAAGCAGTTCAAACAGAGCAGAGTCCAAGTCCCTTGACTGCCAGTCTTCGTCCTTTCACTGCAACCCCAAATAACCTGGCTTTGCAAAAAGGAACAGAGGACTCCAGACAGCTTTTAGGTAATCATAGACCTTAAAATTAATCCTTCCTAAAGCCAATGCTGTTCACTTTAAAGCATGTATTAATTAAAAGTAAAAAAGCATGTATTAATTAGTATCTTACTCTAAATTAACCACTTTAAGGTGCTTACTAAGCTCATAGTTTAAAAGACAACTATGGTATCAAACACCATTTAGTTCTCATGGTCACTAGATGTGAGCAAATTGTCCAACTACAAAAAGCTGAATATATAAATTGATTAGTTACAATTTCTACTTAGTGACTGAAAGGTGATTTTGTGTGGCACCTGCTGTACATATATACCAGAAATCACGGACAAGGTAAAATATAGCCACTTCCTACTACATGTAAATAAAAGGGTAAATATATCCTATTATTAATAAATATGATTATAAATAAGATTATTTCATGTTCTATTATAAATAAATACGATAAATAATTAAATAGGACAGGGTGGTTGGGTTGCTATGCTGTGTTTGAAATGAATCATTGGGTTCTGCTGATTCTCAGAACTGTGCTGGACCAGCAGCTACAGGAAGGTACGGACAGAACAGGACCCTGTGGACAGGACTGCAGTTCTGTACCATTTCTACACTGCACCTGGTCCTATAGCCCTGGGCAACACACATTTCAGAGTTACGATGTAAAGCTAAGAACAGAATTAATCAAGACCAACTGAGTAGAGTTAGGGGTCAATACAGTGTGCAGGGCTACCTGAGCTGGACTCCAGCTCTGCTGGAACACCTGGGCACAGGGAGCACTGCCAAGGATGTACCTGGGCTACCTGTCTGAGCCCAGGTACGTGGCAGTCCCAGCTCTCAGTGCCTCATGATGGTTTTTTTTTTCCAGGAAGAACCGCTGCCTCCTCTCCACGGCCTCGGCGTGAACTCACGAGGACAACACCCCTCACTGTTACTGCTGACGAAGCTCCACACACTTGGGACATATTTATTGACTGCTCCGGAGCTGGACAGTGACTCGAGCAATTAAATATAAACCATATTTAATACTTCTGTCACATGTGCTGATAAAAGGACTTCCAAGAGCTCAAGACCATCTCCTGCCGTGGCTGCGCTCTGTGCCTCAGGATGCCTCTGGCCAAGCTCAATAAAAGGGCTCTGCCTCTCCTGCTCATTTGGTTTTTTGTAACGGTTCATATTATTTATTTAAAGGTGTGAATTAAAATATATATTCAGCAAACCACCTTGGTTTTCCTCGTATCCTGTGAGCAGAGTGGACGGTGAGTGCAGAGCTGGTGCTCAAATCCAGCTGGACCTTTATCCTTCCACCTGGCAGGAGCATAAAGCAGATCGGGGCTCCATCTCCTCAGTCTGACAGCTGAACTCTTATCAGTGCTCAGATAAAGGCCTGTTAAAAAGAGGGAGCCAAACTGATAATACTGATAGCAGTCTCAATATCCCAAATATATCCAGTGATAACTGGAAGGAGAACTATTTAATTACTTCTAATCAAATTTACTTAAATACATGTCCTAGACTGACTTTTGCCACTGACCTTACCTCCTGTTTTAAGATAAATTGATCAAAATGCTGTTTTGAGCTGCTGGATGTTAATTCAGAGGGCTGAAACACAAAGCAAAGCACTTTGGATTAAATAAGAACACACTGGATGCTGCTCTCCTTTTGTTGCACAGAGCACTAGGATCAGAAAAAGAGAGAAGTCTGCCTAAAAATGCACTTCCAGGGAGAACACCCAGAAAACAGATACGAGCACAGGGGATTGCAAGTTTAATACAGAAAATCTATTTGATATTTATTAAACTTAGTTTCTCCAGTTACAGTTTTGCATTGTACAAAGCATTTTAATGACACAGTAGTTAAAAAGATCTTTACAAATTGAAATGTGATACCCTTTTCTCCAAATATTTTAATTGCCATAAATTTGTTTAAAAATACACATTAAACGCATGTTTCAGACACTAAACTTTCTATAATCTCAATACCACAAAATACATAGAATATACTATACAGATGTGGAAAAAATCTAGTTAGTATATAATACTTTGCTCACCATTAACAGCTTTATTACGTGAAATGCACATACTGACTTAGAAATCCTAATTTTGAGCCCCAAAGTACCCTTTGAAATTTCAAATGTATTGCAACAAATAAAATCACAGTTTGTTTATTTTTTTCAGGTTTTGGTTGAAGACAGATGCCCAAATCTTTTGATAGAAAACAAAATGTAACACATGGACTTGTCATGTACAAAGCATAAAACAGAGACATCCCATTAGTTACTAACAGTACCTTTCTGTAGGATTAATCAGGGCTTCATTTATAAGTGACAGGTTAAAAGTTACCTCCCCCCACCCCACAACCCTCCCCCAAAAGAAAAACCCCTTCTTCACCAAATAATAATTTCAAATAAGATAAAGGATTTTTAATAAATATATAAGTACTTTATCCTCCATATACAAAATTTTTTTAAAACAATTTAAAAGGGGGACCAGATACAAATGTCAGGAACTGTGCTTGAAGAGTCATTCCTGGTCCTTAGAGTTGAGTTTGGGATGTGGAATGCCAAGGCAGCCCCAAGGAGCTGCTGCAGCAGCACTGTGCCCCCAGCTCCACCACAGGAGAGTTGCATATAAAACTGAAGACAGGGAACACTGCATTCCCATTTTCCTACATTGGCTGGAGTTACACCAGGAATGGGCACATTTCCATGAAGTTTCCAGGTGAAATAAAACAGGTGATGCATGGACACACAGACAGCCCAGCTCACTCCATGCTGCAGCACAGCAGCTGGAATTGCTCAGACAGTGGATCGAGGGACGCTCGGGTTGAGCCGGCGGCTCCAGGGGATCCAAGTGGAACCCAGCTCTGCCACACTCCCCCTGAGAGCAATTCCTGATGGCACAGGTGCCCCTTCCTTCTCTGCCTTCCCCTCCCAAATGGCACCACAGACCGAGTCCTCAAACAGTACTGGAGCTGAACACACCACAATTCCCCACTGACAACTTTCCTACTTGGGAAATCCTCTCCTGGAATAGCTCTGGCTCTGTGTGAGTTGGCGAGCGAAAGCTCTGATTCCTCTCTGTACTTGAAAATGTCTGGCACTAACTTTGTTGCTTGGAAACAAAGCGTTTTCTGTAACACTGACACAACAGATGGAGAAATTTACGCCCTGACTGAAGGATCTGTCGGAAAGGTAAGAATTTGGAAGTTGTTTACTCCCCAATGGGTAATTCAAACTCGACTTGCTCAGGCCCTTGTGGATCTGCCTCAATACAAACACTGCAGTGGCAGCGAAGATCTGTTCAAAAAATTACATTAAATACAACAAAGGTAGTTTCTCTCTCTTTCCAGCAGTTTGCCATTTGGGCAAACTCCATAATTCTCTGCCTACGGCTTTATTTTACTTGCCCCAGGCAAGTGCTACATCATTCCCATAAATTCTGACTCTCTGTGTGTAGGGGCCATTCATAAATACATTTCAGGGCATTTTTTGTTACCACAGCAATCAAGCCTCAGCAATCTAAAGGAATATACATTGCACTCCTGGATAATATGCAATATTTATCACCAATAAGATGGTGACTCAGCACTCAATAAATAATATATCAATATAGTCAGTTGCACCATAATCTAAAAACAAGTATAACATATACTTTGGACAGACTGAGTCATATATATATACATATATATTAAAAGACACATACAATACAAATTGCATACTGCCATCGAAAGCCAAGGAGAGCCATCCGCCCGCTCTGCTTTATGGCTACGAGATTCAAATCAAAACAAAACTCTTGGGCTGGTTTACTCTGGTGTCCTGAAGATTTGTTTGGAATTATAAATGGTTACACCTTATCACTTGGAACCTGCAAGTCTGAGAGCAAAGTCAAACAGCTGAGCAAGCCTAGTCTGATTGAGCCATTCTTAAGATTCACCAACTGGGACCACGATCAGCGAGGAAATTAAGATTACGGTGTTGATATGTATTAATGCACAGCTGTCCAGGGAATCATTCGGGAAGCCACGAGCTGGGGAGTCCCTCCTTAGTCACCACTGAGATGGGTGTTGGTGCTGCAGTGACCTGCACTCCCACTGTGGTGCTGGAGGTGTGGAAGGACAGGGACAGACCCTCCACTCTTTTGGGCAGAGGGGTGGAAACATAGGACATACTTATTTTTTTTGGCTATGAGATCTGACTAAGTTCATAATTTTCCTCTTGGAAACAAAATTAAATCCCAAATTAATATACGCTTTTGGAATTGCGAAGGTTAAACTGATCTGTTTGCAACAGCCCCAGATGCACAAGGCATTTCTGATCCATTACCAAGCCCACTGCAGATCTCCCTGCACCTGGGACAGAACTCCAGAGGATATTCCACCATGGAGCACCCTGTTCAGCTGGGACACTTCCAACCAGCTCAGGTCCACATTTTGACATGATGCAAAAAGCCTCCTGTTCATTTGAAGACAAGTTCTAAGATCCAATGATCTGGGGATAAGCGATGCATTTTTAGGAGACCAATTTAGTGTGACACCAAAAGGTATTTGTGGGACTCTAGTTAAGGAAAAAAAATTCCCAGAGATGAGACCATTCCTGCTGAGAGCAATGGTGACTGTGCACAAAGGAGCAAGCCAAGAACAGCCATGCTGGCTAGTGCAGCACTACACACAAAACCAACCATGAATGCAACTTCTACAAAGGTATTTCTACAGCGTCAGAGGTGTGCGAGGCACTTCAGAGTAGGAAAGGAAACACAGCTGACAGTGTCCCATGCCCACGACAGGGAGTTTGAGGGTACAGAGTTCTGTCTCCAACAGCAAAGACTAACAGAAACGTGACCTTGCACAGTGATTCCATAAAAAGGATGCTCCAACAGACCTGAAGAGTCGATTCAGCGACCAGGGAAAAGCACAGGCCTGTTACTCAATGTATCAATCCGGACGTAGCAAAGCTTTTCTGGAAGTACAAAACACGCTGGGACGCAAAGGAAGCTCTACGAATATGCAGCTACCTTGTAGTAGGTTACTAATTTGCAAAACTTCTAAACTCTTAAAGCCCATAGGACATACTGCAGTACTAAGGAGCGTAGAATTCTATTCCTTCTCTCGAGGTTGCCGTGATTTTGGCACTTAACTACACCTACACAAAAAATTTAGTGCAATAATTTTCCTGAACATGCACGTTCGTATCTGTTACAGAATAAAGGGTTCAATGGGAGAGAAAACAAAGCAGCATTCCACAATCTCACTCCAAAGGATTCAGAGTTGGACTCTTGGAAAGGAGACCACCGCGATGAGTCAGTTTGTGTGACAAGACACTGGGACTTGGAAAAAGGAAATGGAATTTTACCCAAGTACTGCAGAAGACCACTGCATACAGTATACCTGGTCCTGCTGTAAAACATCTTGTAAACAGTTCATAAAATCTTCATCTAAAAGTAAGGCATAAGGCACACCAGACATGTTGGGGGCACTAAGCAATACTGAAAGCAGTAGCATTTGAAACCTTTTACTCAGACAAGCACCTCACGTGAAAGGTACTTTGGTTTGCACTCTGAGAGCAGCCAACTGCAACTCCAGAACCATTTGTGTTGCACCGAGTGAATGTTACGCTCCAGCAAATGTTAACAGGACCTTCATTACCATGGGGTAAAGCCAAGTTCTAGATCCATTCTGCACCAGAACAGTCATTTCCCTGCAGGAGCAGGTAAGCTCCCACCCCACGGTGGCTGCAGCACTGCCAGCCTGTAGTGTCCATCACCGAGCAGACCCCAAGAAGACAAAATGGACCTCGAGTTCTACTAAAGATTCCTGGTTTCTCAGTCAATGGAAAAGATGCAAATGACAGTTCTGGTAGGAATTTAACTACTGTTGGGTTTTTAACCACAAAGTTCACCCATTTTGTAAGTGTCAAAAAGTGACAAGCACGGAAACAAAAGGTATTTTAAACGAAGAGATGCAAAAAAGCACAAGATTGTCCTTTTCCAAAGCCTTTCCTGTTTGCATCGCACCCATCGGACTGAAGGTCATTCCTACACCATTACTTGGATATTACATTAAATGCAAATTACTGTAATGTTTTGTGATTGTTATAGTGTTAATCGATGGCCTGAAACTGCCTTGAAAACAATCCAAGTCAGATCCAGCTAAATATTTCTCCATATAAATTTCTTTATAATTCATTTAAATGAAGTATCTCAATACGTAGAAGAATATCTGGAACTTTTCTATTTAGTACAAATTCTGCAATAATAAATCTGTAGTTGTCATTTATTAGTCAACTCATAGGCATTAGGCATGAGAAGTATGGTGTCCCTACACGTTAGAACCTATCAACCCTAGTTCCTTTTACAGGCTCTATCACCACAAGACATTACAGAGTAACAAAGCTCACAAAGTACTTAAATAAAGTGTCTAGGTTTAATTTCTAAGTACTCAAAAGGGAAAATTTAGGGAAGAAGAAATAGCTAAAACCAGCCCCAAATGGGGCTTTTCAAAATTAAAGTTACAAAAATTAAAATAAATAGGATTTAAACTGACTATTCGTGTATTGTGACTGGAATTCCAATGATCTATACATGACAGATCAGCAAAACTACAACTTTCATGTAGCAAATTTTAAAATATTTAAATAACTTAAACCGGGAATACTGAAGAAGTCCACGAACCAGATGATTTGGGGGTTAAACACAAAACACAGATGAGGATGGGAGACATGGGAAAGCATTCCTTGCTCTTAGTGTCAACTAAGCAATGTGTTATGGCAGTTTTCCTTATTGACATGACACAGTGTTGTGGAGAGAAATCAGAGGCAGCGAGAAAAATGGGTTTGATTTTGGGTTCCTTCAGTTCCAGCCTCACTTGGCATCGAGGCGCAGCCAGTGCAGGCCCTGCCGGGTGTAACGCACCAGCTCGGTCATGATGCTCGTGTTAAAAACCAGAGGGCCCATAACTTTATCCAGTTCAGCAAAGAACTCTAAAACAACAGAAACACGAGTTAAGTAAGCACGTTTTGGAATATGGGAAATACGACACCCAACCGCCCCGCATTTTCAGCGTGAAGCTTCTGGATTAAGAGAAACAGGAGTGATGAGAGATGGCTGAGTGGTGGAAGAGTAAAGGAAAAAAAGGTTTTTCCTGATAAATTTCTTTACTCTTTTGTAGAAGACTGGTTGGAAACAATAAGACTATTAAACTACCACCAAACTTCCTCAACTTTCCCCCTCAAACGTGTATTTCACTTCAGAACTTCAGAAAGGGAAATACACGAAGCTCCTCCTCCTACGCTGAACAATTCACAGGAAATGCAACTAAGATTTTTACATCTCCTACACCACCTTGACAACCGCAACACCCAGCTCAGGTTATCCCTTCAACCCAAGGTGTAACTTTCCACCTTATTTTGCAGAGGACCTGGTTCAGCATCCCGGGCACCATTAACTGCCTCTCCAAAACTGAAAGCCCGTGAATGTTTGCACCCTCTGGAATGCCTGAGATTATAAAACACCTGTGCCAGCCCTTACCTTTCTGTTCTCTCGACAGCTGTTCAGCTTGTTCCCAAATTTCAGTGGCATAGAGGAAGTTGGATGTGACCTGGACGTAGCTGGCAGCCATCTGATGGATCCTCTGCGGGATCGTCACCGAGGACCCGCTCCCTGAAGGATTGGCTGCTCCAGAAGAGTAATTTCCTGAATTCCCTGGAGACAGCTTTGGAGAGACTGGAGACGGCATCCCGACAGGTTTGCTGCTCACCCAAAGGGAAAGATTAAATTGGAAATGCATAAATACATGAACTTTCAACACCCCACGCTGTGAGACGCTCTCCAAGACCTCTCTGCCCACACTCAGGGTGTGAAATGATCAAACACTCCCACTTCGCACACCAAAAATCAGGATTTGCCCCACCACAAATTGAATGCTTGAGGTAGTAACTGCTGAGGATCCCCCAGCTCTTACTTGTAGCTTACAAAACCCAATTACCAAACATCATCATCTCTTAATTCAATAAAACCTTCAATTCAATGTTTAAATAAATTGAACCTTAAAGAAAGAAAAAAATTACAACTACCTGGTAACCACACTGCCATAATATTATATTATATAATTACATTATATAATATTATTGCAGATAACACAATGGAAATCTGAAATGCCCTCCTAAAACTCACTGAAAGATTTATCAAAACTTTTGGGTTTAAAAGAATAGAAGTAAATTGCTAAACTAGGGGACAGACAATGCTGCAAGTACTTGTAACCATCTGGGCTTGTAGCATTAATAAAGCTTTTGTTTTGGGGGGGAAAAGCACTAAATTAAACAACAAAACCCAATGAGATAAGTAACTTGTGGGTTAGTGACCCTTTTTTTGCCTGACAAACCCTGCAGAGCAACATCACCAGTAGCAGCCTCTGTTCTCAGAGTAATTACACAAAAAATGAATCAAAATCCACACCCTTAAAACTATTACCCCAAAAGCTGCTTTCTGAGTACCTCAAGCACACAGGGAATATGGAAAATGTGCTATAAGTTGAGAAATACAGGGAACAGCTTTTACTACTCACCTTCCCATACCAGGTGATGGTGCTTGAGAATTATTGTAGCAATTCTGTTTGGAGAAAAAGACATTTGTCACCTGATTTATGTTTATCTAGTTACATTTTATCTGGTTATTTACTTGGTTATTTTTGACCAAACTAATTTTTGTAGTTTTTCTTTTAAGCAACATTCTCAGTAATATCACAGTATTTATCAACTGAAATTTGGGAAAAGATCCTTTTTTACTGATGACTTAGGCATGAATTAAGGGATTATTTTAGCAACACAAAGAAGGACTGGAGTTGTCCTCTGCTCTAACCATCTAGATCCCATCGTCTCTTATGGGAACATCTTGGGGTTTTCGGCCTTTTAATAGAAAGAGATCCGTTACTGCTGGCATTGAATAATTAAAGATCTCCCAAATTTATTAAAGAAGACAAAATTCAGATCAAATTAATAGAGAGTTGACATGCCCAGACCAGCAGGGTTATGACATCCAAGCTGTCTCTGCCCAGCTTTAAACTACTCAAATTTAATATACTTTCAAGGTTCAGTTCTAAATGGGTGTAATGGGTGTATTCCAAGTTCACATGTAGAGGTCTGAAAATTGGGTCTGGGAATCGTAAATGATTTAGAGCTTTATTATCATTAGGTTTTAATATTCTAAGAAAATACAGCTGCAATTACCTTCAGATGTTCAGTCAGAGTTTTTGAGTATTTCAATGCACTTTCCTTTTTCAGTTTAAAAAGCCTCAGGTACAGCAGAGCTTGGCACCGAAGGCTGACCAAAGACAGGACAAAAAACAGTCAAGGTCAGGTTTAGCAAACTCAGTGAGTTTCAAAAATCTAACAGCTGTGTTCTTAAAGTTTTCTCTACCATCTCAATCAAGAAAATCCACAACCACCTTTAAATTCTCAAGGGAACCAGAACAGCTGCATAAGCCTCAAGCTGAAACTTTAACTTGCAGTGATCTTGCTGATATAATGAGCTTGGGAGACAATACAGTGATTTCCTATACATGAGTTTCCTTTATTTTTCACCTGTGTCAGGACATTCTGAGTACTCTGCCATGGCCTCCCCTTTCCTTTCCCCCTGAAACAAGGGGTTCTGGTCCTCCACACCTGCTGCAGACATTCCATTAAAACCTACATGGCTACTGACAGTTCTTACAGCCAGCCCAAATGGTGACTTATCCCTGGAAGTGCACAGGGTGGACCCCCATCCTCTCTGCTGTTACTCCTTAGTGTTTCAAAGACTTGATCTTCATGAACATCCCCTCTGCCCCCATTTACAGCAATCAGACATGCAGAAACAATCTTTATGTATAGCCAAGTGAAAACCTCATGTATTTGCTTCAGAAACACCCCAGAGCTCAGTGGAACACAGCACTTCATGCAGATAAAACATGTGAAATCCATCAGGGCCCTGTATGAAGTGCAGAACACACGTACCAAAGCACTGCCAGCCTTTTGTCTGCAGCCGTCGCATCCGGTGCCAAGTAATTCTTCAGTTTCATAGTGTATCTGCAAACAAAGGCATCAAGTGAACCACAAAATACAAAATTACACTTTCATTTATCAATCACAAAACACTGACACTCTTATGAATTTCTCATTTCAACTGTCTGCACCATTTCAGGAACCTCTCTCGGACTCTAAACAAAACACTAACTGGGCAGTAACTGGAATTATTTGGCTTTTCATGGGTTACTCATTGTAGAGAGACTTCAAGAGCCTGAGCAGAAACCATCTCAACCTTCACGGAAACACTTCAAACCTCAGCAACTGGAACGAACTGGTCAGTGATCCAGTTTTAGTGGGGAGTAACAACAGATCTCAAAAGCTGGTGGCCAAACCTCAGTCCATCTGACAGCTCTGATTCCCAGGCCCCTTCCGCACCCACTTGCCTCTGTATGTGCTGTGCAATGCTTACTTGATTAATTCCACAGTTTCTGAATACATAGGGAACGGGGACTTGGATTCCTGAGCATTTTTCTCCAATGCATTCCCACACTCAATGAAGGACACGACAGCATCCAGGTAGTACACGGCCTTCTCGAACCTGTCCGACTGCGGAGAGGGGAGAGACACTTTTAGGGACGAAAAGCAGAGAGAAGTACAGGAAAGTTCCAGTACAGAAGGGCAGCAAAATGGCAAAGGCAGCAAACCAACCCTGGGATAACATGCAAACACTGGGTGATGTTGGAGCTTAACTTACCAAAGCATCTGCATTGTGTTTCAGCTTCTTTGCTTCCTGCAAATAATGATCAGCTGAGTAAGTCCTGCAAGAGAGGACATGGATTTAGGGACTCAGCCCCACCCATATTTCATGGCCTTTTATTACTGAAGCTTCTTAGTATTGCCAAAGTTCAGATTTTTTTTCTGTTCCTAACTCAAGCAACACTACGATAAAACTGTTTAAATAGTTTCAAATTAGTTCTCTAGTTTCAGGTAATTCAAAAAGTATTTAAAGCAAGTTGATTATCACACATGAATTGGTTCAATTTACTGCATTTGATAGCCAAGCAAACCAAACACTTGACCAATAACAAGGGCAGGGGAAGGAAAAAACCTACAAAATTTGAGGACAAATTAAACCTGCACCTCCAGGACTTACACTTCTAAGGGTGTGAAATATATAAAATTATGACAGAATAAATCAAGATGCATTCAGGTGTTAATTGCCTTTGCTTTGCCACCTAATCAATGCCAAATGATTTTCTCAACTAGACGAGCACAAGGAGTCATAAAAGTGTAATGATTCATTTCAACACATTAACATATTACCTACAAGTTGATTAAAGTTTGCAATAAATTATCCCATCCATCCTATCTTACTTGTCAAAAAACTAAAGATATTTGAAATGAACATTTTTACCAGACCACTTACAGGAAATTGATGCCATTACAAAGCAACAGTTAATATTAACAAGATTATATAACTGTAAAATTATTTCAATCAGTTCTAATCCCAAGAAATCCTAAAATGGCTCCGTTATAACTGCAAGGTTATAACATATCACAATTACTGTTCCTTGCGGTGGGCTCTCCTTATGGCTTCCTATACTTCCATACAATTTCAGATTTTACATTTTTAATAAGTTTGATCTTACCTCAATTTCTTGGCTCTGTTTTATCTTGGGATAATTACAAAATCCCCATAAACTACTTCGTCCTAAATGATTGATTGTGTACTCTAACCATCAAACGTGCTCAACTTTTTTCTATTTCTAAAGAGCTTTTAGCCAGAAAGTTACTCTTATATTTCGTCCAAACATTATTTCATCTGTAGAATGAATTTAAAGAAGTGCTTTCAGAGCAAACCTTGTGCTGAGATCTGAGCTGGCACAAGTGAAACCTAAAGTCTGCACAAGATGCTGAAGTATTTGTTTTATTTTCCTTTCAAGGTATTTTCTTTGACAAAGAGCTTTCATGTAAGATCTTTTGTGAAGCAAAACGACAACTCTTCTCCATGAGGAGCTGGCTGTGCTTGAGATGTGCAGCCACAGAGAGGGAAAGGCAATTTTCTGTTCTTACCTATCATCAAAAACGAGCTTTGCTCTCCTTGACTTTGCACTTTCCGTAGCCTGAGCAGAGGCAGGAGGGCAGCTGGAGGAATTGTTCACAATCTTTTCCTGAAAGGGAAATCAATGCCAAATGATACATTTAAAGAACAGTTAAATTTTCTCTGCCTTCAAGAGAAGCATTTGTTGTGTAAGTTCCTCCCATGACTTCACACATTCTGTACAACAAGGACAGTTTGCAGCTGCCTGAGCTGTCACTGAGCACAGGGAATCAATAATCAGCTTCCAGGAAGCTCCCACCTAATGCTGGCACAGAGCAGACACCAGGCTGGGATGGAGCTCCTCACTCCAACCCTCTCCATCATAAGGAAGGATGCAGCCAAGGCTTTCTAGGCACACTTGGATCCAGGAAATTCCTCCCTCAATCTCCCATGTCACTGTTTCTAAATTTTGTTTTTCCACTCTAACAAAGAGATGATGAGGATTTTGATTTCTCAATTCTATAAACAACACACTCTGCTGAATGCATTTGCCTTGGAAAAAAAAACAAACCACAGAAGTAAGTACTACTCTGAGAAAGGTATGAGTAAGCACACCTGAAGTATAAAATGATAAACATATCACAAATGTACAACTGGCTTGGGGACATTTACATTTTTAAATTCCATCACATCTAAATATCTTCCCAACCTAAATCTCTCAAAAACCATTTTCTGCACCATCTTCATAACCATGTTTTTCCCTCCCCAACTACAGAGAGCACTGTAAATTCCTCAGCTGAAGTTAAAATGATCTGTCCGAGCATTTATAATGTCATAAAATGAGAGCTACAGCTTCCCACCCCAGGACTGACCAAGCTCCTGCTCTCCTGCAAAACCAGGACAAGTTCTATATCTGCTCTGAGGAGACAAGAGCAACCTCACTGTTCCATTTACCAGCGTGTACACAGCTTTCTAGTGATATTCCTTATTAACCAATTAATACACAGACAGCATCAGTCACCAGGAGGTGACTAAGACTAAACTAATTCCACTAATTAACAGAAGAATTTGGCAGGATAATCATTAGTATTCCACCTCTCTCCCAAGGTGTTTTCTAACTTATAGACTTCCAAGGCACCTAAGCACTATGACATGAAATAATGCATGCTTAATATTAATTACATTTTAACTTGAACTAAAAATTGTTGAGATCAAACTGCAGAGCAAAGGAGGTTTAAGGCATGTACAGAGTCAGCCCTTTACCTTGGCTTCCTTGGTACTACTGGAACCCTTCCCCTCTGTCTTCTTCTGCTTGGAAGAGGAGCTGCTTTTGCTGCCACTGCTGCTTTCCTTGCCTGGGTTGCTGCTGGATTTTAAGGATGATGACTGACTGACCGTCCTCTTCCGGGATCCGTGTTCCTGCTTGGAATCTTTCTGTAGGACTGGGGCAGCAGGAGATGGCAGTAAATCCTTCTCTTTAACAGCACTTGGCTTTGAAGACCTGGACAAAAGGAACAAATTCAGGGTTAAGGTTTCTTTCCTTAAAAAACAAAGCCAAAACCAAACCAACAAAAACAACTCAAAAACCCCCCCCAAACACACAAAACTTTGCTTTTTAATTTTTAAACTAAAAAAAAAACTTGTTTCCTAAACAAGACTTGGCAAAGCAGCTACGGAGAAAACAAGAATAATTTTGGAGAGTAAATTTCTCCAAAGCCAGATTGAACTCGTTTTCACCATTTTATTTGTTCTGACCTGAAAACACAGGCAAAACCAGACAAGTTCTAACCATAAAACCACACCCCTACACCAGTTCTTTAAAAAAAAACAAAACAAAAAAACCAAAAAAAAAACACAAAAAACCAACACCCTCAACACTCACAATTTCAGCACTGGAAGCCAATGCCAGCGCCAGGCTGTCTGTGCAGAGCAGTCAGCCAACAGCTCCAGGGAAAGATGCTCCAGATAAACCTCTGGAACCCAGGGAATGGGAAAACTTCCTCAGTGCAGCCTTTCAGGACAGTCTTACCTTGGCTGCTGAGGGATGCTGTTGGCTATTCCTGGCTTCCCATAATTATTATTTCTACACATTATTCCTATAAAATCACAGAGTTTCATTTAATTAAGTGTCCTTCAGAGAACTGCATTGCAAGGAAATATCAGAAATAAGAGGTGAAAAAGAAAAATCAAGCTGGAAATGTATGCCTTCATTCCACATCTGTTTCCTAACAAACACTAGACACTGTTTAATTCAGGAGGGGCAAACAAGAGTTGTAGCATCTGATGTGCTGCAGCTTCTCACATATTTGTAATTTGGCAGTTACTCACTAGAAATATTTTCCATGGCACAATTACACCAATTTTCAATTGCTTGAACTGAAACAGCAGTTTTTAAAAGGCAGTGGAAAAAAACCTTACTCTTTTCTGTGAATTAACACTGACCAAGAAATAAATACATCAATTGCAAAAAGCATGGGACATTCAGAAATAACATATTAAGCAGTGTTGCTGATTTGCTAATTCTGTATTACTTTGCTTTTTAGTCACTCTCTCTTTTCTTTAGCTAAAGTTCCAAGCTAAATTGATAAGAGGCTAAATCCATGGATCCAAAGCTCAGTGCCAACAGCTTCTATGACAAAGCCAGTTGTGTAATTTATTCCCAGTTTACAAACTTGCTAAATGAAGAATTACCAGACTGGGTTAATTTAAAAGCATAGGTTTTGCAAGATCAAAAAGCCAGCTGCAGAGCTGCTTTCTAAACCAAAACCAAACACCACTGTGTATTAGAGAAAATCAGGAAGCAAATATTCCCTACTACACCAACGCTTCACAGGAGGGATCACCTGACTTCTGTTAAGTAACACAACTGTCTTTGGCCAATGTTTTTGGGTATGGAAATTGATTTCCACCAACTAATACTAGCAACTCTGAAATAAGGTTTGAAAGGTAAGAAATAATGAAATTTTACTAAATGATTAAGGCAACACTTGGGGTAGGGGAGAGGAGAAGAGGGTGCAGACAGGCACCGCCCTCTCCAGGACAACCCTGAGCCTTCAGTGCTGGGAACAGCCAAGATACTCACTCCCTACTGCTGGAAGTCTTGTGTCCCGATGGAGCTTTTTCTTCCAGTTTCGTTTTCTTGCTTTCACTGGCTCTGTTTTCATCCTCATTCTGAGTAAAGCAAACAAGAAATACATCCAGGAAACATCCACATTTACAGCTTCTCTGACAGTGGCAATATTTCGCATTAAGAGACCTTATTTAGCAAGTGTTTTGCAGTGTACAGAGTAAAATACACAAAAACATGTCCTACAGCATCTAATCCTTATCAAGTATTTGACTAGGCCCTGATACTGGAACAAAATGAAAAACCAAGTCTGCTACTAAATTACAACCTGCATAAAAGCAGTAGCAGCCAAGTTGTTCATTTTAGCACAAATATATTATCACCAAGAAATACCAGGAAAATCTGCCAAAGGCTTTGGCAAAGATCAGGAGACACATTTTATGTTGTGGGGTTTAAAGAGTGTCTTATGAATGCCAGGAAAGGGTAAAAATCTAATCAGTCTAAGAAAGTAAGCTCAGAGATGTTGAAGACTATACATTTATATAAATTTAATCCTGAAGCCAAAGGGTCTTGAAGATGAATTTCTCAAGTGTCTTCATGGAGCACTGGAGGGATCCATACAGTGAATACATGGAAAATGAGGCCTCAGAGTAAATCACCTGGTAACACACCCCAGATTCAAACCCAAAAGGTTTCGGTTTTGTGACACTGATGCTGCAAACCCTGAGCCTTGTGAGCAAGGAAACACAGGAGCAGAGAACGAGTAGACCTGTGGTGCCAGCTGTGTTTGGAGCACTCAAACCTAAAACTGGAGGGATGGGGAAAAGGAGAGTTCTTTATTTGCCTCACACAGGATTCACTCCTCTCTGGTGGCACCAGGAAGCCTCAAAGTGATCGGAGGTTTCCCAACAATGAACCACCAGACTGTTTCCTGGGATAACGCCTAAATTAATTGCTCTTACCAAAGCTTTCTGGTTCAGATGTAAGAGCACAGATCTTTAATGCTCTAACTCCAAATATGTACTGAAAGGTGTAACTCGCCAAGGAAAGAAAAGGCAGTGAATTCAGACCCATTGGAGCATGTGTGTGCATTCCCAGGAACATCAGGAATTATACAGCAGCAACACTTGCAAAAAGTAATTATTCACTGTACTGGTCAGAGTTATCCCCTTTTTACAAAAAAACCCCTCATTTTATGACTTCATTTCTTTAACCAGAGAAAACAGGAAACTTAGTTAGGAATAGTACAGGACGAACCTCTGTTTGCAGTTACATGTCAAGTCTCCCAGATGACATTAATTTCAGCAAGTGATCAAGTTTGCTTTGGTTGCTCAGTGGGAAAACTGGTTTAAATGAAATTATCTATCCCCTCAAATGACTCTCTGAATGATTTCACAGAATCCTTGGATTGCAGATGTCAACAAAGTCTCACAACCACTGCCAAATCCCTGTCAAAATCAGAGTGAAATCCGGAGTAGCACAGGGATTTTTGAATCCCTGACCCAGAGTTTCACAGTCCTAAATTCATGGGAACCAGATATTTATAAAAACTGAGTGGATCACTGAGTCCATCTGACAGCCGCAGGTTTGCTCTGTCTGTGTGTTGAGGTTTCTAAAAGCAGTTTAAAATTACACCATCAACTACTTCTGACGTATTCCTCCCAAGAGTACTATTCCTCCACTGATTCCTCTCCCCATTTTACTGCCCCCAGCCACTCTGGCTCTTTACTTATAGTTGAAAAGATTAAATGCTTTTTCTGAGAAAGATTAAATATTATTATGGAGTGATCCCCTGCTCCCAGTGAAGCAGCACCCCAAGACCATGTTTTCTGCTGCTGCCATGCGCAAGGTGCAGTCCTGCCACATCCCTTATCCTGGCAATAGCCAATCCCATAGTTCAGGGAGCTGATCCAAATGAAAACTGACTTTTGGGTTTTTTTTCCCAGGTGGATTTTCCACTGGATCAGCTGCCTGTGCTGGCCTGCAGAGCAGCTGGTGCCAGGTCAAGGGGAAGCAGGAGAGGGCTGGATGCAGAGCTCAGAGGCACTGAATGTGTGTCACCTCCATGAGCTCTGGCTACAGGGCTAACTAACATGGAGACAGGGGTGTCCTTCCTCCGAAAGAAAATCCCAACAGTCTCTCCCATAAGAGCACAGGGATGATCCACATGTTCTATACAAACAGGTAGCAAAGCCATTCCTAAATCGCTCAGTCACAACACTGAGGTGCAATCGGGGTTCTGGGACACACACAGTCCACTGTGGGCTGAGGTAACAGGGAAATCTCTCTACAAAATTATCACCTGTTTGTGTTTCCTTTTGCCTTTTGTAGAACTTTTGTCCGACGGCTGTTTCTGGGATTCCCTGGGGTGCTTCTCCGGGGCGCTTTTCTTCTCCACTTTGGGTGCATCAGCATCCTTGTAAGGCTTCCCTGGTATTCGGGATAAGAGGCTCAGGTCAATCTTCACAATGAGTGGGTACCTTTCATCAGGATCACTGAGTGGTGAAAGAAGCTCTTTCTCTTCCATAGGAGAGAACATTCTTTGCCGAAAAAAGCTGTCATCCTCCTCCATGGAAGATTTAACAGGAGTCCTATTGCTCTCAGAGTATTTGGGTGTTTGTGATGAAGGAGGCAGACTCTCATTTTCATCTGAATCAGAGGATGAGGTATCTGTTTCGATGAATTCCCTGGATTTCTGGGCAGATTTGCTTGAAGCCTTGTATTTCTTTTTCTCTGTTGTAGGCCGAGGGGAAGACTTGGGCTCTTTCTTTATATTGGGTTTCCTGGAGCCTTTTGTGGCCGCCTTATGCCTGTTTGAAGGGATATTTGTTGCCATGTCTACTGGGGTTTCACTTTCTATTTTAAGACCTCCTCTAGGCTCTTCCACAGATGTCTTCTCTGCTTTCTTGGGCTGTTTTTTCCCCACAGTCCTCCTCTGTGCAGAGCTGTCACTCTGGGCAGGTGATTTCTGCCTGCCCCGACTGCTCTCCGAGCCCTTCTGGGTGGGTTTGGAATCTCGCCCTGGTGTAGAAGAAATGGAATCCTTGGATCCACCTTGATCAGTGTACCCACTCCCTGTGCCCTGATCCCGTCCCTCTTTTTTGTAGCCTTGGGAAGATGGGATATTGCTGTCCACGGAAGAAGCTGGTGACACTTTATGGGAATTAACTTTGTTCAACCAGTTATCCAGTTGCCACTTGTTTGTTGGCGGTGGCTCTGGCTAAAAACAAATTAAAAAACAGAGTTAGAGAAGATATTTAGTCTTTCATTGCATTTCTTCCATCTCTTCCATGGGATAGCTGTATGATGCTGCATGCCAAAGCAAGAGGTGCACCCAAAACCCTGAGATAAATAACAAATGAAATACAGGTGCAAATTACAGCTCAATTTTCCCTTCATCTGGAGCAGCTGCTATCAACAGGTAGTATTTTCTGTCATAGTTTTTAAAGGTACTGTTATTTAACTTCTGCTTTCCAACTGACAAGTGGTGGTAAAGACCACCTCAAATTTAAACATCAAGTGTGTGTTTATACAGAAAATTGTCACATCCAACTACAGGTCCTTTGGCAGAGGAACAGTCCAGCTCGAAAAAGAACCCACGTTGGTCTATTTATTTTTCCCAACAGTTTGAGAATTTATTAATCTCTCCTGTGTTAAAGCTGAGGATTAACAAGCAGAGGTCAAACTCTACCTCGGGGGATGCACTCTGGGATGGTTCATTGGCTTCACTGTCACTGGAACTGCTTTCACTCTCCGAGTCAGATCCTGAGCTGCTTTCAGAGCCACTGTGGCTGCTCGAGTCATCCCTGGAGTTATCTGCTCCTTCACTGTTATGCTGGGAAGGTTCAGAATTACTGAAAGAAAAATGGTGAAAAAGAAACATTACCAATACAGCCCCAAATATATCCTAGAAACTCTTTCATTAGAAATTACAAAATGTAAAGGCTTAATTAACATTCACTAGAAAATTCAACATAACTGAAGACAGTTCGCTGTGGAAACAACCAAACTTTGGGTTTTCCCCCTTCCCAAAGTGGTCAGTGTAATTTGCAGGACAGACACTATTTCATCACTAATTAAATTCTAGTCACCTTTTGCTTTAATACAAGACAAAGGACAAACATGAATTCTGGAAATGAGCTCAAGCCAAGAGTGCTGACTAGGCTGAATATCCCCCCTCTCCTTCCTATGCTGCAATCCCCCAGGAATTCCTACCTTCCAGGTGTGCTCCTTGGCACGGTCTTATCGCAGTCCTGCAATTAAGAAAAACAGCATGAAGCTTCTAGAAGTTATTTTAGGCTTGTATATACAATTAAGTTGCAAGACATCAATTTAGAGCCTTAAATTTTTTTAATATAGCATCTTCATTCAGTATTTGCAGCAGCTTAAATTTATCTGCATTTTCCTTACACAGGAAGAAAAACAGAGTTATTCTCTCCAGGTTTTCACCACAAATCTCTATATCCTGACTACAGTTGTGAGAATTCCCATTTCTACCACTAATTAATAACATGTTTCCATCTTTTTGAATCAGATGATTCAGCATTTCACAATGCTGAAATCCTAAAATGCCCAGGGTACTTGGAGTTCACTGACTAAATGCATTATCTCCAAGTTTTCCACATGAAGAAAATCAAATACTAGAACTGGGAACACAAAAAGAAGAAACACCAGAGGAGTGAAGTTACTGCTGGGCAGCACAGACATACAGGTAATTTTATTTGACATGCTAAGGGCCATTTCTGGCAGAAGCTGCATAAAGTTAACACCAAAAAGAGCAAAAAAGAGATTTTTTTTTTATAAAAATAAAGGTGCTGCTGCGCTCCCAGTGACATATACAGCACCTCTTATCATCCCAAACACAGTCCCAAGGCACCAATCAATGCACAGAGATGTTCACACCTTGAACTCTTTAGCTGGAATGGCAGAACATGAGGGTTCTATTTTATTTATGTTTTAAAGTACACTATTGCCATTTGACGTTCGCAGAAAGCCCACGTGAGATCAGTAAACAAGAATTTCTAGATGAAAGCATAACGTTTTCACGAAACAATTTTCCCCCAAGATTACATTTAGGAATACCTGAGGTTTGCCTAAAAACATTCCACTAGATTTTAGTTTCTTAATCCCAAATCTGCCGTTAAGCTGCCCCGTTTGCTGCTGGGACACTGATCCTGCTGCAGGACTGAACCATGAATGAATCCAGTGTTTTTCTGGAACTCTGATTTAAGGAACATACCTGCTCTCCATCGCTGTCTTCGCTACTGCTGAGTTTTAAGTCATCTTTCAACATACTAAGTAAAAGGGAGAAAGTGAGACAAGTTTTTCCAGGTACTTTAATTACTTCCAAAGCATTCTTCTAGATTTCAACATGCCACTGTTTATCCTACAGAGAGGCTGCGTGGGTGAAAGCCACCAGATACTATTCAAACATTTCACGTTTAAGAATGGTGAGTTGAGTCATTCTTTAGAGAAGAATAAGGGCTCAGGTACTTTGACTCCACAGTCCATTCTATTAAATTTAGAAAGGAAATTTGACACAATTTACTGATGTAGAAGGAGGTAACTTGTATATGTTCAACCTCTTGCACACAATGGCCAAGAACAGTGTTTTAAATGGAATAAAGAAAGCCAACATCAGTGGCTGCTTCCTGTCTTGTGGCAACAGTGCAACCATCCTAAGCCATAATTAATTATGATTATTCAAAGCAATAATTACTTATGGCAGTCATACACACACACACAATTTCACAAGACTGAAAATACATGAGCACACTGAAAACATATGAACAGGGTTTTTATGATTACTGAGAAATGTATTTGATTACAAAAATAAAACATCTTACTCTGTCTGGTTCGATTCGCATCTGCAGAAAGAAAATGAGAGAGGATTGAAAAGTTTGACACTTCTGAGTTTCACAGAGAGCTGTTCCTACTGGTCATCTGGAAAGGAACACCAGCCTAAAAACCAATGTTCCTGAAATATTTGTCACTGCTATCCTTTTCCAAAAGATGCAGCTATCTCCTTTTTAGAGGCTATTTTTACCAGATCATAATAACTTAAAAAAAAAAAAAATCATTTAAAGCTCTATTGTCACAGTAAACATCATCTAAACTTTCCTCCCTTGCATCCCAGCTCAGCACATGCCCAATGTTGCCTCTCAGTCTCAGATGTCCTCACATTTCCCAGCTTTGGAAACAGCCAAGTTCTTCTCACCATCTTCTTAAACTGCATGTTTTGGGGAAACCTACTGTAAATCTACATTAATTGAGGGGGCTTTCTTTTTGTTCTATTTCTTTCCCATAGGTCGTGTGCTTTTTTAATCTTGCCAATTCAGTGGCAGAAGAACCAGACTTAATTCTGTGACTGCATCCCAACAAATGGTAACCGAGAGTTGAGTTTTCAGATTCTATATTCATTAACATACAATCAGCCAGTAAGTATTTATTTTTATGGGCATATTTGTTTGGAAACAATCTTTTAACTGCATGTAATTGATTTGTAGGTAGGAGAAAGGTGAACTGCAGCCATCTAAAATATTCCAGCTGCTTTTAAATTTTTCTGTGTTGCTGTGTTTGTGTCCATAACTAATAGAAACACCCACCAGTGAATTAAAAGACTGAGCAGAACAAACCTCACGAGATCCCAGACACAGTTTTCTGTCTCCTCCAGTCCAAAACCTTTCCTTATCCTGTATTTGTGACACCTACAAGCTGCTTCCAGCTGACAGCTCTGCAAGGCACATGTTTGGTAAGTCCTGTCCTGCCCACTCTTACGTGCTGATCCCCTTCTCCTGCCAGCCAAGGAGAGGGTGCTGAAGTGCCCGTGCAAGAACTGACACATTCTACTAACAGCTATTTTTCTGAAGCTCTTAAAATACGACTGTTGTTTGTGAAATGTTTTCTCAACAGCTACTTACGATTTGGATTGATGACCATTGGATGTTTTGGATGAAGGATTGTATCGCTCTAGAAGAGGAGAAAAAGAAATGCACTGTTGAAAACTCTGGCAGCAAAAGAAGCCGCTCCAAAGCTGCCCCAAGGATACAGTCATGGATAAACCATGAACAGCTGAGGGGACAGGAAGGAGCAGTAACCAGGTGACACGAGGTACAACCTCCCACAGACTGAAGGAGGGAGGGAATGCTGAGGCAAAGTACTAAATACAGCAAATAATTTAATCATGGAAATCTAAAAAATCATTTAAATCATTGCTGTCTAAACGAATACACAGTTTGTTATTAAAGTTGTGAAATCTGTTTTGCTTCTACTAAGATTAAACTATTGCCCTTTACATGGAGGATAGGGGATATAGATCTGTCTGTTGAGTTCTGACTGTTCCAGAATCCCTACACAGCTTCTGAGTGGATGAGCAAACTCCACATCCCAAAATCTGTCTCGAACACCAATTCTGACAACAGGAATATACACTGATATAATCTGCTTTTCAATTTGTCTTTTTTTTCCCTCCCCTTTTCTTTAATCCTGGCAAATAACTGAGTGTAGTTCAACAGAAACAAGAACTGAGGCTGTTTAAAGCTCTCCAGAAAATCCACACTGGAGTTGAAAACTGGCTCTGTTTTAATTAACCTTCCTCTTCCTTTACACACCTAAAGATCAGCTGCTCCTATAACGTGAGCCTATGGTTTAGCATTATGGAATTAAGCTTTAATTTGTTTCCTTAAATCCCCACTGTATCAGGTGTTCACATTAAGCTGCTTGTGAATATCTAAGAATAAACCATTCTTCTTTTACTATTTAAGCTGTTAAATCACTTCAAGAAGGAGTGGAAAGACTTTTGGAAAGTAACAGTACAAATCTAATTCAATTTTCAGTGGTATGTTACCTGTGTTAAGTGTTACTTTCAGCAATATTCAAAATAATTACACAGTTAAAAGAAATAAAAGCTGCTTTTGTCTGAAGTCCAAAAATGCATTCTGGGCCAAGAAATTCAAGGATGTTACTAAGCACATTGTATGAGTTCTTGACCAGTTCTCTCTCTTGATTTTAAAATGTCAAAGTGAAAACAAACAGTGAAACTGCGATGTGCTTTTTCTACTGAATATAAGCAAAAGCACTATTGTGGTTTCTAATATGTCCCCAAGCAGGGAGTTGGGTTTTGTAAAAGTGTTTTAGTTTAATACTCAGCTATTTTCAATTCAATCGACCATGGAGGCATTTTTTAGAGAATCAGAAAATGTGATCAATTAAAAATAGTTTTTCCTAGAACACACTACCCTCACAACTCAGTGATAACTTTCTACATCTGAACAAAGAAACGCAAAAGAAAATCAAGCAATTGTTTTATAGCTTAAAACTTGAGAAAGCAGAGAAAACCTTAACTCAGACTCCATCTTATGACCAGTCTGGAAAATCTCATTCCCTGAAAAACATGACATCTTAGGAGATGCTGAGAATCATGGACGGCAACAAAAGCATTAAACATATTCCAGGAAGTTTAATATACTCACTCTGTTCTCCAGTGCCAAAACTGGACTGCTGAGATTCCTGAGGGAAGAAAAGATCGCAAATGTTGGGGTTTTTTTCACCGGGAATTTTAACATACTAAAAACCAGGTTGTAAGAAAGATATTCTTTCTACTTCAAGGATGGCATCTAACCTCTGAAAAATGGGAAAAAATTATCAACAACCAGAAAGAGGGATTCATCCTCCAGGCCCCAGAGCAGCCCAGGTGAAGAGCTTCCCATTCCTCTTCCTTGGCCCAGCTCACTCTCGTCCTTGCTGTGCAGTTGCACTGCATCATAGCCGGAACTCCAAAATCCCTCTGTAACTTCCATAAATCCCAGCTCCCTGTATGTTTAGCATGGAGAGGAACCATTCAGAATGTTTGTTTATCCTCCTTATACACAAACTTTGCTGCTTGTTTGAAGTATTTTCCTTCAAACCCTTTTCTCCTCATTTTCCTTTTCCAGGCACACACAGCACCCTGAGGGACAAGTAATGAGGACAGGAAAAACCTCTCAACAAAAAATTTATCTCAGCCACAAAGGAGCCTAAGGGACAACATGAGATTTAAATCGTGACCAGCTCTGCACACTCTCCCCAGAAGACTCCACGTGGGTCCCTGGTAAATCCAGCCAGGCCCGGGTAGCCAACACAGAGTTCCCAGAATAGCCAAATCTCCATGAAATCACACAATTCCCTGGTGCAAAAGCCAATAAACAATAATATTATAGATTTACAGAAAGGTTTGGGTTGGAAGGGACCTTAAAGCTCATCTTGTTCTGCCGCTCTGCCATGGGCAGGGACACCTTCCACTATCCCAGGTTGCTCCAAGCCCTGTCCAACCTGGGCTTGGACACTTCCAGGGATGGGGCAGCCACAGCTTCTCTGGACAACCCGTGCCAGGGCCTCACCACCCTCACAGCCAAGAATTTCTCCCTAATATCATACATACTTAGCTGTGAGAGATGAAGCCTTGCAAATTTTAACACTTGTATCATCTTTAGTATTCCCATTCCAGAAACCCCAATTCTGACTCTCAAGACACAGCAGTTTATAAACTCCTTTGAAACCCTAAAATACTGTTTTAACAAACAAATACACAGAGGCTACTGAGCTACTGAAAACCCACTTTCAGGCTGGAGTACCTTTTTAAAATAGGACCTTCCTGACCTCATTTCAAAAAAATGAGGACAACTGCCAGCCCCAGAAATACAAATTGAGTCAAATATTTTCAATTTTTTAGCTATATACACACATTTTACTTATAGGCTCTGGCAATGGCCTACCAGAATTACAGTAAAATGAACTCCACTTTTTCTGGTACTCCTGTGAACCAGTTTTGCCACACAGCCAAGTCGGTGCCAGACAATTTAGAACATGGAAGTTTTTAAACACACAAAAGCTTTACACAGCAAAGCACACCTAAAACGTTTTCAATTTCCCTTAACTTTATATTTCTAAAGTGGAGCAGTTGCAATAATGCATTGAACAAGCATTTTGTGCATGAGGAACTTGATAAGGAAGGTGTTTTCCTTGGAAGGTGTTTCAAATGCCTCTGATCTTTACTAACTGAAAGAAAGGAAGGGACAATAAAATACGATTAACCTCTGTTTAAAGTGCAAAGTGAAGATGGAGAGAAGTCTTGTGACTTCAACGGAAAGCAACAGTCACGCTTCCTTCAAAATAAAACCTGGGTTTTTATCTTTTACACAGGTAGGAGGAGGGCAGGTGTGATTCCTCGAATCCCTTTTGCCCTTGGCAGCTCAGACAAGCCAACAGACTAAGTCAAAAAAGAAGTAACAACCACACAATAATCAAAAACCACAACTCCAGAGCCACTGCACTGAAGGGAGCATGGGATGGGGAACTGGCACCCCTTTACCAGCACACGGATGAGGAATTCTGCAGAACACACCTGCCTAATTCCTCTCTTTAGTCAGCTTCCTACTTGGAAGGCAAAGCACAGGCTCTCAGCTAAGTGCACTTTAATGAGGTGTTATGGTTAAATGTGCAACTTTTTCCAACTCTCTTGCCATCTATTGAATACATATTTCTTAAGAAACTCAGAGATCAAAGAAAAAAAATAAAAAAGCTCCACTTTCAACTCCCAAGATATTTACAGCAGCAGCTTCTAAAGATCTGCTTCAGAAAGAAATTCAAAACAACAGAAAGGAAGGAAACCCTTTTAACCAAAATATAATAGACTGCTGAGGTTACGCAGGGAAGACACTTAAGCAGGAAACACAAAGTATGACAAAAAAACGTGGAGAGCGGAACTCTCCAGCTGGACGGGACGGCATCGGGGGCTGGATTCCCACCTCACAGACCTGGCTGTGGTGAACGGGACCCATTTCCATCCAACAGCTGAAATCTCAGGTCAGATCTCATTTTGATTTCTCAGAAGGAAGTTTCTGTATTGCCGCAGATCAAGGGATCCGACCGCTGGCCTCAGTCGCTGCGGCACAGGGCAGGAATGGAGGAACCTGGAGGCAGAATCCACCTCTCCAGAGACGCCTTCAGGCCCCGCCGCAGGTACAAACACTGCCAAGCCTCCCATGGTGCTGGGAAACAAAAACCTTCCCCTTCCCAACAAACAGCTGGAGTTTTTTAATATATTTTATAAACATGCCAGTATTTTTGGCGGTTTTGACTGCGAGCCCATGGATAAAATTACGGAGTGTTAGGTCACAGGATAACATTTTTTTTTTTTATCAGGACTCAGGAATCTACATATTTTTCATAGCATCCATAAAACTTTCCCTGACCTATTTTCATGGAGTTTTATCTTCTGATTCAAAGACTTCCTGGTAACTGTTAGATATATTTATAGTAATCAGGGAGGCCCCAGTCAGGAGTTCGGGTTCCTTCAAGCTACTCACTCTCTACACACAGGGAAAGCAATCCCATCCCAACAGTCCGACAAATAAAATCAAGTGGTCCACCAAAGGGAGCTTAATTCTGTGTGAACAGGAAAAACACACCAGCTTTTGCACACAGGAGGAATGCTGTGAAACACTTCAGCATATGACTTGTAATAAATGGAGCACAGTATTAAAGAGACGGAGCTTTCCTGAAACAGAACTGCTTGATTAAAGTAAACCACTGTTTTGTTTTGTTTGGTGAATTCTGCTCTGGGCCCAGACTGCACAAGCCTATGGCTCACTAACTCACTGGAATTCTGCAGAGCTGCTGCTGCCAAGAATGACAGAGGGGAGAAGGCAGAGGAAATTATAGGCTTTGGATGCAGAGAGAGAATTTGACAGAGTTCCACGGTTAAGATGTGCAGCCACAAAATAAAAAAGCTGGCAAAAAGTCAAGAGACTCAGAGCAGCCATAAATGGAATTTTTTGCAAACTGGGTGAAGAAACACAATCCTAGTTGAGAGGTTCAAGAAGCCCCACGAGCCACCTTTTTTGTTCAAACATTAACACAACTGTTCAGTCCTACGTAGTTTCTCTCCGTGTCACAGACATGTGGATTTCTGTGGACTTTTCTCCCCAAACCGAGTCAAATGCCAGGGATACACAGAAACAAGCAGCATTCAAAGTATTCAAGTATTCAGAGCAGTGGAATAAGGACCTTTGTTGATGAGGGAAGGTGTGGAATTTCTCTCTTTATAATAAAAGGTACGAATTATTTCCAGGCTGACAGTTTTATATAACACAGCAAATAAACCCTGACTAAGAGTAGTATGTGCAAGTTTAATATGGATCCAATGCTGAGAAAATAGACGACATTTGGAAGGTATGCCTTCCAAAGTAAAGCTGAGAACTGAATGGCAAGCTCTGCATGTTCTGATCACTGGAGAGAAGCAAAATGCAGTGAGACAGGAACATGCCACACAGAGGGTGGTGACAGCAGGACTGCCCATGGTTCTGGGATATTCAGCCAGGATGAGAAGCTCAATTCATACCAGTCGGGGGGGTTTTGTGGATGTGCACTTCCAACATGGACCTGGAACCTTTGGCTGAAAGAAGGCGATGTCAAAGCACTCCCGTAGGACGATGAGTTTAGAAATCTCACGTCAGAGACCTCAGCGAGAAAGTTTTCTTAAAATTATTCACTCAACTGTTCTGTTTTGGGGAGCAATTTGGATCAAACAGGAAACTAAGAGCAGCAAGTGATGCGCTAGAACAGCAGCAGGTCAAATAAAGCATAGTCTTAATTATTACAAAGGTATCTTTTAAAAGACAAACACGTGTGATTTCTTCAGTCTGAAGCTATGCCAAGTTAGGGGTGGGGCATCCCAATTCCTCCCAGAGATATGTTGAGTCTGGAGAAAAATCCTATTGTCGAGTTGAATCTTCGACTGGTGATCAGCAGATACAGGAAACAAACCATGAATTCCCGCATCAGTCAGGAATCTCCAAGCTGGGTTTTACCCACAGCTATCTCCCCTGCCTACCCATGGGCTTCCAGGATCCTGCAGAGCTGCTCTTCAAGGCAAACAATTCCCAGTGCCAGTGTGCCCGAAAACCCTGCAGCTGGAGCTGACAGACCCAGCCCCAGGGAAGGAGCGAGAGATCTCCTTGCTCAGAGGTGTCAGCTCCAGCAGGTCTCCTGGAAATTGCCTGGTGCTGTCAAAAGTAGCAAAGAGGTGGATTTCTCTTTAGAATTAACAGCTTAAACCCTTCAGTAGTTATTAAGCACACAAGAGGTTGGGAAGAGGATCTTTTGAAACAAGTGAGCTGAACATTTCTGATTTTTAGAAGGTTTTAATTTTTTGTAATTGAAAAATGTAAAAATCTCTTAGAAATGGACTTCAAAATAAGGAGGAAATTTCAGTTTAAGCAGAGAAATACATTTAAATTTCTCAGCATTTACCAGGCAGACTCTGATCCTTTGCTACATGGAGGGAAACTCACCTGGTTCTACATAAGTGGTGCAAAGCATTTCCCTAATAGGGAAAAGGCTCAAAGGCATTTTCAAGCTTCAAAAGTATCCTGAAGGTTTGAAGTTATGAAACAAAAGTTAGAAAAGAAAGTTTTATTATAGACAACTTTGCAGACTTCTGTCTATGCAAACCAGAGGAAAACTTTGGACTTTCCTCATAAGGCCACTGCTGACAAGTGGTGTGAAGCAAAATAAAGAGACACAAAGCACTGAAGCAAACCCAGATTGTACAGAATTGAATGTAAGAGTTCCAAAATCCTGATCTTTAACAGGAGTTACTTTTACAACACGCAGTATTTGAATAGAGCACTGACCTTTGTTGGAAAGGGGAATTTGGAGGGTTCAGTTTTGCATGGTGTATGGATTGCAGTCAGTGGAGGGGGCCAGGAGTGGGTCATCTCCTACAACAACAAGAAAAATTAACAAAATTAAAGCAAAGATTTCGTTACAATCTGAATTTGAATGGTGACTCTGTCTCTCAATTTTCAGCTCATTGTTCACCCTTCCCTAAGATTTATATTCAAAACTTTATTTCCCAAATGTGCAACAAAGATTTTGCATATAAACAATTTAAAATTCAGGTTATCCATGAGAACAGGTATTGCACGTAAACCTGAATCTTAAGCTTTTATCCCTGAGAACAGATAGTTAAGACACAATAACAAGCAGAAAGGCATAAGTCAACAAACTTGGTTGGCCTGAACATAAACTGCAGTACAAGTCAGAGTCTGATCATTTCAGACCATGAAGAGCACGCATGGGATACAGGGGCAGAAGGAAGAATCCTGGGAAAGGGAAACCTACAGAGTTTAAGGAAAAAGGGGAAAATCGAATGCCTGAAGCTGCAAAGAAAGTGCCTTGTATTCTTTCAGAGCATCTCCAAGGACCATGGAGCACTGAAGGTCAGAGGAGATGGCAAATCATGGAAATGCTCAAGGGGGACCTGGTGATCCCTTTCTGAGAGCAGACACAGGACAGGGAGTCACAGGAGGGGTAAAAAGCCTTGGGAAAATAACCCAGGTAGGAGACAGAGAAAATTCTGCCGCAGGGTAGCGAAACATTTACCAAACTCTAGAAAGGTATCAGAATCAAGGACTGTATTCTGGTGGAAGAAATGGGTAGTTTTGACTACCAGGGAGGAGCCATAAAAGAGTAGGAATGCAGTGAGGATATTCGGGAGACTGTGTGCACACCCACAACACCCAGTGCCCAGCTCTGCTCCCAGTTTTCCCAGGTCTCCCTGTGCTAGAGGAGCACCTGAAGAGCCCTCCTGTAAACAACCTGCAGCCAAGGCAGTTTGAAAGGCACTAATAACTGCAGACTCCTTCCACCTCCTTAGGAACATTTGTGTTTTCAACAAATAAATGATGAACAAGAGCACAGGGAACTTACTTTGAGGATTTCATCCACACAGCTCACCTCGCCAGATGCTGATGCCTACAAATCAAAACTTAAGGTTAACATCTACCAAAGCAAATTTTTCAGGGACTAGAAACACTTAAAAACAAACTTTAATCTTCAACATGACTCATATGGACTCTACATAGATACAAACAGCCCTTGCTAATTCCTTTCATCAATTTTAATATCAGATAGATCCAGGTTTTTAAGGTATGAGTCACATCCAGTTATGAAAAGCAAATACATGAGATCTATAAAACTGTGACAATGATCTCTTACTTTTCACTCGACAGTTAAAATGATCACAGGCAGTCAGTGACACTAAAAACTTTGAGAGAAGGGAAAGAGAATTGCAGCTTTCAATCACTTCCTGGAAGAAGCCACAGGATAATAGCTTGAATTCAAGTGCAGGACCGTGAATTCACAGGAATGACAAACTGCATTCCCAAGTAAAACACACATTACAGTGATTTCAGAAACAGCAGTAATTACCAAACTATGGATCTTCTGCATCCCTGACTGTCACAAGCAGAAAGAAGCAAAGTTGCTACAGGATTCACTGCATCAGCATTGACATGGCAAGTCTTCATAAATAAAATCATTCCTTATTTCCTTACCTGCGTCCTGGATCTTATTTTGCTATATGATGAAATCCCAGGAGCAAAGGCTTTTCTCTGGCTACCATGATTCAAGGAGTTAAAGACAAGATGCAATGAGATTTTATTACTACAAAAGGCACTGTCCTTGTCAGTGAACTGGAGTCAGAGTCTGTGCCTTAATGAGTCAAGAACTACCAAACTCCTAAAAGTTGTTAACCCAACAGTATTTTATATCCAGCATGACTTATAGAAGTCCTGAACCCTGTTCAATCTGGTACTTTATGCTGAGCTTCTTTCCCTAAGTATATATAATAATCACATTTAGTAATTGCTACACACTTCAAAAGAAAATCTGATATAAGCAGATATTATCAAGTCTAAGTCAACTGGGTTCCCAGTAACAATGTCAGTATCCAGCTTGTCAAAATATTTGTGTGTGTCCTATTATTTCATTAACTTCTGACTACAGAAATACTCCATGAAAATTAGCCTCTCTGGGTTATCTCACCCTGCCTGAACGTCTCAGCCTTTACTTGAAAATCTCAGTACCCACATGGAAGAAGCAGAAGAAAAAAAACTATTACTTTTGCATGTTCCCCATTGAAAATACAGCCTTCACTGCTTATGGTGAAGGTGCTTTGTGTAACAAAAAACACAGGGTTTACTAAAAACTCAATTTTGGTTAGGCAGATTAGGATTTTTTTTTAAGAAGCTGGAAAATCCCAGCCCAAATGGATTTACATTTCAGAAGCCACGAAACAGCCAACAACTTACATCCAGTGGCTGAGAGGGAATTTTCAGCTTGGTTAGGTGTGCTTTGCTGCTGGGCTTCAGCTCGTTCACGGTGCTGCTGTGGGTCTGACTGCTGTAGTGTTCCGAGGATAACTTTGGTTCCATGGATTCCTGCCCATCCATCGGCCTGACGTATGCAGTGGGTTTCTGTAACATTGAACTGGACTTGGACATTAGTGAAGGTGGAAAAGACTGATTAGAGTGTTGTCCACTTGAAAAGGAGGGTACACGGGAGGGAGAGTCCCAGCTGGGATCAGGATCCCGGGGCGATTTTGACCGTTGATGTTCTTTGCTGTGGTGATCGTTCCCATGAGATCTCGAATGGCTGGAGCTCAACGAGGAGACAGCAGGGGGTTTTCCAGGGCTGGAAGAACGGGGTTTGGAGTGTTCAGACCCATGCTGGCTTTTTTTCCTGCTGCTGCTGCCGTAGGAATCGCGGTCGTGCCTCTGGCCGGCGCTGCCCGTGCCGGTGCCCCCGGAGCGCTGCCCGTGCCCCGCCAGGCCCGAGGAGCGCTTCTGGGACTGGGAGGAGGTGCTGGGAGCTGGCCCCACTGGAGTCCATTTGCTGCTCTGGTGGGAGCCTGTGCTGTGTCTCTGATCACCAAAGAAGCTTTGGTTTGATTTCTCGTCAGGTGCTGATGGAACGGTCGGTTTGGGAATTGCAACAAGCTTTTGGAGCGGTCTGTCTCCTATGAGATCCGTCATTTCATCATAGTTACCGAGCATGCTCTGGATACGACTGGACAACTTGTCTTCTTTGCTGGTCTGGGAAAACAATTTTTAAAAAATAATGATTTGAAACCAATCACAACTTCACTTTCAGTTACTTGATTTGATAAGTACTGCACTTAATCTAAATTTCAGGTCTAAGCTCATGGCTACAATTCACATATTTTTTGCCATTGTTTCCAATTCCCAATTTTAGTTGTAGCAGTAATTTAACAACCTAAAACATAATAAAAAGATGTACTTCAGCAGCAAGAACAGCTGAAAGAGCAGTAATCAGTGCTTCAAATAATGCAATGGTGAGCTGGATGCAGGTTTAAAAGCAGTAGATGCCTTCCGTCACCTTAAACATTATTTCTCTAACACAGAATGCATCAGCTCTAAAAAGTTTTAATTAGCGGTAAAACAAAATCAGCTTAACCTCACCCCTGTATGTCATTTTTAATTGGTATTTATATTGGCACAATGTTTGTTGCCCAGAGTTAAAAGGGTTCTTTCTTCCATAACCATTCCGTTTTCCAAATTAGGTCTATTGGATCATTCCCCATGCATCCCAACCAGCTCTAGTTAACTTTTTAAAGGTGGGATTTGGTTATCAAGCACAGGAAAGTAATGGGAGGACAGGAATAAAAAAAAAAAAAATAAAAATAAAAAATCACCAAATATTCCTCAACTTTCCTCCTGCAGGAAGTCAGTTTTCAGTCACAATGTTTTACTTCTTACAAGCCAGTTGAAATTGCAATAAGGGAACAGGTTTGCTTTCAAAGTGAGTTCTGAGCTAAATAATTAAAATCCTAAAGGGTATTTTATTAGTTATCCCAGAATTAGGTTATTTTTTCCCATTCTACTCAGCAAAGCAAACTGGGTAGGAAACCCAGTACAGGCTTAAAGCTGAGCAAGTTCACAAACAAAATCAACTTCTTCAAAACAAACTAAATAAATCAGATACAAACTACTGGAGTACTACTTAGAGCTTATAATTCCATCCTATCAGGGATTTCAGCATTTAAAATTAACTTCCTATTTAAAAATTCTCTTTCTGAACTTGCCCAGATCTGCATTACACTGATTAAAGGTTAGAAAGTTTAGCAACCAACTAAAGCACCCCAAAAATAGCAGCTTGTTTTGAGTCACTCTACAGAAAGTGAAGGAAGGAAAAAAAAAAATTATGGTTTTATTTTTCCTTTTTCTCACTCCCTTCAAAGCTTCCCCTCCTTCCTAAGCACTGTAAATCTGCCAGTGGAGCTGGTTAGTGACTGTCCAGCCCTATTTTCAAGCCCTGCTTAAATACCTGGTCGCCATAAGAGCTTTGGATCTAAAAAGAACGCAGATAAAAATACATTTAAAACATGATTTCTGTTATAAAACCTGCATTTCCAAGAGCTGCAGAAACTCACCACTTTGTAAGGTTCAGCAAAGAGAGGGGAGTTGGGTGGAAAGGCTTCGTCACCCTGCTGAATTTCTTGATTTCGCCTTTCCCTTTCTTTCATACGCAGCACATTCCGGTCTTCACGGTTCATGTTGCTACGGGCAAAACAGATAATTTCTGATCACAGAAGGAAACAAGGAGAGACGTGAGTGCACAGAGTCAGCCCCTGGTCCTGTCTGGCCAAGGAATGAGGATCGTAACTCCTCAAACCCAGATGTTTGTCCAATTTCAGCCACTTCCCCCTCCAAAGAGCTGTAACCCCCAATCCACAGCTGCTCTAACAGGGAAACTTTATGCAATAATAAAAAAAAAAATTGAAAAAAAATCCACAGAGTCCTCAGGCAAGTAACTATTTCAAACCATTTCGCCCGCTCGACTCATTTCACTGTCTCAGCCCACGCTGCACATCTCCCATTCATTTCTAAAATACCTTTTCTCCCCCACATCCCCCAGATGTTCTGTAACCCCCCACCCATTCAGTGCCTGGCTTTTCCTGTAGGTTTGGGTTTATTTTTGGTGCTGACATACCTTTTTTTGGCACCCATCCTCCAACATATTCTAACCTCAAGCTTTGATGTGGTTTCCAGGTCTCCCTTCCTCCCTGACTCCCAAAAGGCATTTCTACTCAGAGCAGTAATTTCAGGGAAGTTCTGGCAATATTGCATCTACTGCCTTGGACCACATTCTCCTACTGCAAAAATTCGGATTAAAAACCTGCTCATACTCCTTCTTAACACTTTTACTTTGCAGTTTGGTCGTGCTGCCTGTGCTAACAGAAATACGTCAAATTGTTGCAGCACACAAGCGCACACACAAAAGCTGGAAAAGATTCCCTCTGAGCATTGGGACTTAAAGGAGTAAACAAAGTAAGATGATAAATAAGGTGGTACTAATTCCTTTAACATTTAATCCAGGAATGGTTTGGGTTGGAAGGGACCTTAAAGCTCATCTATTCCCCCCCTTGCCAGGGGCAAGGACACCTTCCACTAGACCAGGTTGCTCCAAGCCCCGTCCAACCTGGCCTTGGACACTTCCAGGGAAAGGGTAGCCATAACATGTGCTAAACTTTCTATCAAGTGATTTAGAAGTGTGCTTTACTGATCTGCACAAAGTACACTAGGTGCTTCCAAGAAAAAGTGATGTTCTTCCACACAATTTGCAGTCTAAAACGAAAATGTTGGCGGCTTAGAAACCCATTATTTCACATTTTCAGACAGCTGCCTGATTATTAAAAAGAAAAAAAACCTTGCTACAGCATGACCCTGAAAGCTGTGCAAACGCAGCTATCCCATTCTCAACATGAAAACTTCAACCCATCACTCAGTTTTTAAAATACAAATCTTTTCACCTCAGTAACATTACAGCCTCTTGCATTTCTTTTACTCATTGGGCTTCATTTTGTCTATTACTCTGAAAACAGTGAAGTCTAAGAGGACAGCTAAACCAGAATAAACCCAAGGTGTAAGTTTAGATCTTTAATGCTTTCTAAGGCAACAGGTTTGTTGTGTTTCCCTGCACTGTAAACAAGGTATGAGCATCAGCTTAATTCAAGTAATGATGATATCAAGCCTATTAACACAACACATTTTAAACTTTATGTGAAAAAGCACTTTTTTCTCCAGTTCTCAGTTGAACTCATGTAAATGCAGGTGACCATCAAGGCCAAGAGGGATCTGTGCACTGGAATGTGGCCAGCAAAGCCCTTGGATTATTTTGGCATTCATGACAAACTTGTTTTAAAAGTTTGAGGCTTAAAAAGCTCATTCTTCAGACTGCAGCCCAGTTTCTTACACATCCAGGATTTAAACACAGACAAATAATAGATTTAATTATAGACACTGATCAGTTAAAGCCAACTAGGACAGTCTGAGTCTCCAGCATTTACTACTGAAGGCAAATTTTGAGGCAGAGAATAGAAGTGCCCTGGTTTTGGGTGGTTCATTCTCATTAATGGGACGGGATTGGGAATTATATACAGCTGTACATTCAGAATATTTTAATCTTAAAGAATTTTACATCTATAATTTTCAAACAGAGAATTAAATATTAACAAAGACCTTCACTATTTTTTACAGACTCAAGGATCACCTTTTAAAATTTTATCAACATTTACTATAGCTCTTGGGACTGAAGAAAAATCAGCATTTTTACCAACACTGTCACATGAAAGCAACATTTTAGCAAAGATTCATTTGAGATCTGAGCTGGAGCAAACCCAGAACTGATATGGCAGTACCTGCCCAGGTCTATGTAAAATTAGTCACCAAAAATACACCAGTTAATCACACTTTTAACCACTCCTCCCCAGTCTTTTGTAATGTAGTAAGTGATAAAACACCCTCATGGGTAGTCACCTTGATTGTAAGGGGATTTGGTTTAGTTTTCTTGAATTCTTTTACATTTTTTATTAGAGCAAATAGTTTGAATGGGATTCAAGTTAGACCTGTTTGTATCTAATCATCTAATCTCTACACAGAGCTATTTTAAGTTCCTACAATGTGTACGAAGCTATTAAAATCACACTACCACTAAATGTGTAAATAAAGGAAGTTAGTGAGGCTTCCTTAGCTCTGAACTTCAGACAACTTCCCAGTTAACTCCCTATCTTGCACAGCCACAAGATGTACCAGAAAATAAGCTGCCCATGCTCAGGAAAAGCAAGGAGACGTACCGGGAAAAGCAGATGACCAAGGCCTGTCTACTGATCAGCGTTGCCAGCAGCGACCTTCAGTGCCAAGGAAATTGCAAAACTAAGCTTTCAGACCACTTGAATTATACCAACCATTTAAAATCCACTACATAAAATTTACTGGTATGACCAAAGTTCTGTACTATTTGCCAGCCCTCAGTTTTTTTTCCCCAAGTTAGAGTGGACACCAGTCCCATCTGCTGCTGGTGCTCTGTCATCTTCCAGTCTGGATTCTGACTGGAGGAAGAAGCCCTGTCCCATCACTGCTCCCACCAGCAATGCAGGCTGCTCAGAGGCACAACTGCTTCTCCCTCTCCCACATTTAAACCTTTTGCCACAGGATAGAAGAGCTGGGAACAGCTGGTGGCAGCCGAGCTCCCATCAGTCCTACCCCATCCTCTGGCCATGAGGACAGCTGCTCTACTCCTCTCTCTCTGCACACCGGGCCTGGAAGCGGAAAATGAAGATCTTGTTGCCTTGTACCTGCTGCTACCAAGATGATCCTGCTATAATTTCCTATTTCCCAAGAGTCCTGAGCAAAGCGTGAAGGAGAAGCAGAGCCAGGCTAAGGGAGACAAAACAGGTCCCTGCAGCAAGGACCAAAGTCACCTTAATTTCCACATCTGGGAAAAGAGAAGTTCAAAAATTAAAAGAAATCAGAAAACAGGCCTAAAGCGCAGCACAGTATTTCCATTTTTAGGAAGTTTAACTCTGCATGTTTTGAGTCATTACTTGTGCTCAGTGTGTCCTGCTGAACTCCACACAGTCCATGTGTATGTGACTGCACAACTGACTTTTTTCAGTTCTCACACCTCTACTCCAGCTCAACAGGAAGAGTTGAGTGAAAGCAGGAAAACCAGGAGGGAATTCACAGAAACTTCCGACACAACACTGCCTTGTGTGTATTCTTTGACCATCACTAACTGCTGCCCCAGACCCACCGAGCACATCAATTGCTCAAGTATCGCTCAAATCACACGTACCAGAAACACAATCTTAACTTCTTCTTCCAACGTCCTCCTAAATCCTATTTGGTATTTCTGTTCATCCTTAATCCAACAAGGGCATGGCTTTGGCCTGAGCTCCATCAAGCCATCATCATGTTGGATTTTATAACTAGTGTTATGAAATGGCAGCACTGGTGCTGCCTTCTCCTGCTTCCCACCAGCTCCAGGCAGGGGGGCACAACCCAGGCCTGGGACTTTTGGACCACAGTTTCAGACTAAAAATAAAACTCAATCAACACACCCACGATTGTCAAAGTTTTCCTGGCAATGCTGTTAAAGAGGATCTTGGTCAAACCCTGGGTACAGGTGTAGGTCTGGCAGCCTCTTCTCACCTCCTTGAACCACATCAGGCATCCCAGCTCCTGCCCTCACCCCAGTTCACCACCAGCACTATCTCTCCATCTTCCCAGGCATCATAAGGCAAAACCATCAAAGGCGAAGGTTGGCCCAAGGAACCCTCCAAGTGCAGCCCGTCAAAAGGGATCCAAACCCACCACACCTCGACCAGGCACTGGTGGATCTTCAAAGCCTGTTTACAACACCTCCACTTCCTTCAAGACATCCTCATTTAACTCCAGGGTTTCTTCCATCTCAATTGGTTTCGTAAGCAAGAGGAATCAAACACTTCATTTATCCAGTGCCGGTTAATTGGCAGTGATGAAACACAAATTTTGTTTGACAACATTTGGCCACGAACGATAAACACGTTCAGAAAACACAGAGTAGCTTGGGCTCCGTGCGGGGCACACCCAGCTGTGGGGGCACACACAACTCCCATGATTGTGTTCTTTTTTCTTAAAAGGAGGAGAAAAAAGAGCTGGAAAGCCCGTTTGTAATAAGGAATGATGTTTTGAGAAGGCATTTAAAAATACCTGAAGCTGCCTTAATGCTGCACCCAACTCCCTCCCAAAGGTGCCAGTTAATTATTTCAAATATTTTTCTTACTTGTACCATGAACAGCAAGGGGCATCTCAGGAGCTGGCACGGCAAGCTTCTCCCAGTTTGTGCATGGAGTATGGCATTGCCACAAATCCTGCACTAAAATCATGTACACAGCCCTAAAATGCCACTGCCAGCTTTTAAGATGCACTCGCAGAATAGCTGTTTAAAACAGCAGAAATTGAAAAACAGCAACAAAACCCCACTGCTACATAAAGAGGAACGTGCTCTGCTGTCACCAAGAGCTCCTTAATGCTTATCAATAAAAGTGAATGTGTAATCCTAACTTCCAGATTTCTATGTTATGGTAAAGGAGAAAAAGGCAGAAAAAAAATATATTTCCTCCTAAAATGATACAGCTTTACCCAAAAAAGCACAAACAGGAGGATTCTCCAGGACAAGTTTAAAGCATAATCACAATACTGCAAATACAGAAGCAGCACAGTCATCTTCATAATTTCAAAACTGAAATAAGGAACAAAACTAAAAACAAGAGCTTACAGAGAATTCGAATAATATTCATACGTGTTCAGAAACAGGCAAAAACCAACTTCTCAAAAGGCTGAAGTTTTCTGTTTCTCTCCCTCACACCTTCTGTCTGATACAAAGGCCGCAGCAGCGCTCTGTGCTAAGGGAGGGGGGTGTGGTTTGGGAGGACTCCAGCTGCACATGGGATCTGCTCCAGCAAGGAGAAGGTTGGTGATACGAGCAGTACTCCGAAATTATGACTCAGTAACTCAGTATCACACAGTAAGGCTGCACAGCTGAACACAGGACAGCTGTAAGTCCGTTTGGGTATTTTGATGAGAACAAATTCTTCCACAGCTCCATCTCCGTAAGAGAGCTGTCCCTCTTTCCAAGGCTTCGTTTGAGTTCTGGGGAATAGAACTCAAATACAACTGTATTGCTAACGATACAAATATAAATCAGTGATTCACCACTAACTGAAACATAAATGTTTCTCATTTCTGTAATACAAACACAACTGTTTGTATCCCACCCTTCAGACCAGGGATTCCTGCTGCACATTCAATGGGGGAACATAAAGTGCCGTAAGAGCCCAATGGGAACACCTTTGTATGTATTGTGAGGGTGGGAGAGCTTTAAATAAAAATAATAAAAAAAAAGTGAGTTGGCCTAGGTCAGGTTAATGTTTGACAGAACTCCCAGGGAGGGCAGAGCCAGCAGTTTGCTGCAGGCACTTCTCCTTCCCACTCAGTTCCAAAGCACCACAAAAATCCCCACACAGCACAATGTGCCTGGACTTGCCCCTGCTCCTCAGACAAATGAGCACAAATCCCTCACCACCGTTAGCTGAGAAAAATCCCACAGCACTTTCTGTAGGAGCACGTTGTTAATTCCAGTGTCTCAGTCAAGTGACGATGCAGGTAATTACATCCTGCTCTTGAGTTCTATCTGCCAGAGTCCCCCTCCGTCCATCAAATACCAGGTTACCCAAGGATCAGTCAGCATCTTCTACCTGAGGAGCCAACACACGGCAATGATGGATAAAAGAATTACAGGGATCATTTGTAACTCAACACTAACCACTGGAAAAGGACTTGGGGATCCTTTAGAAAGAGGCTCTGCAAGTATAACATTCCATTAAACAAGTTCAGATGAGACCTGGTATATCATTCATCATATGTGAGATCCAGCACACCGAAGCAAGGTAGAATCACAGGATGCCTTGGGTCAGAAAGGACCTTAAAGATCAGCTAGTTCCACTCTTCCTTTCATGGTAAAGTAAAAGAACTAAGGTAAAAGTGCACACCCAGCAATTGGATTTTAGAAGTCAAGTTAAGGAAGAAATTTCTACCTGCAGCACTTGCAATACAGCTCATTCAAAACCAAGTTTTAAATCAATTTCTTAAACATACTGATAAGACAGCCTGAAACTGTTTATACCCAAGAAGAATTTGAGGTAATTGACTCAGAGGACCTGAAAAAATGCACAACCACCCATCCTTTAAAATGTCTCATTTTTGTGCAGAAGTATTACATGGTAGGTAAAATGTCTGGTTCCCTCCCCCGTGATGAACCTTATACAGAAATAAATTCCCAACTCTTTCCCTGCATAGAGAGCAGAGCTGCTCACAGAACATCAACTTCAGCTCCTCCTTTCTGTCCTGTCTCTTCAGAAATGGTAGAGAAACATGGGAAATGGTAGGGAAGTCTGAGAAGTGACAGAACAGCTACACATTCCTTCCTCCTCTCCTGGTGCACAGAGAGCAGAGGAAGGTTCATTTCCCCATCCACTGTCCCTCTCTCCATCACAAAGCTCCATCCTGGCTGATGGCACAGATCCCATAGAGGAGGCACCCGACAGTGCAGTTACTGACTCAGGGGAGCAGGAAGTCTGTAGGACTCAACAATGTCATACAACAAAGCAAGGACCTATCAAAATGGTCATTTTCTGCACCTACCACAATATCCACTCAGGATTCCAGGGCAGATAAGGCACAGGAGCCTCAATAAACTCCTGTCACAAGAACCAAGCCTGAGCCAGGAGAAGGAATTGAAGCTGCTGCTGTTCAGCAAAGCTCAATTTCAACTTTGCCTTCCCAAGTTTTTGCATTTCTGTTTGCCTCATCCTGCAATACCAAAATTACTTTCAGGAACAGGAGACTTTTTTAACCAGGCAATGATATTTTCTTTATCACCATCTGCAGCTCAAGCCCAGACATCCTACAGCTCAGAAGATCACAAAACCAACAGCCCAACAGCACAGACCAAACTCAGAGTTTGACCAGCCAGTGTTTTGTTTCTCACATTCAGCAAACTTCAGCCCAATTTTACCTCCCAGTCAACCTACAACATACTTCGCATCTTTTCCATTCTCCATTGCTGGGAAAGTCAGTAATTCAGTCAGTGCACAGATGGACCATCCTGAACACAAGGTTTTTACATGCACTCCATTCATGTCCACACAGGCAAACCAAAGCATACATATTCCAATACTGTTTCTCAACAAATTTCTGCCCTCTAATTGGGCAGAAACTTAATAACCCAATTCGTGTGCCTACATGTTCTTCAGCTTAAACTTTGAAGCCAAGACAATTGCCGTTTAAATTTTATTAAGCAATAGTTATTCAGACATCTAACATTAATCTGGCTATTATCATTCTGACTTCCTCACATTAATTTACTTTCATAAAAGATATCATTACATTTGAGTGTTATGAACTCTGTGGCATTAGGATTAAGAAACAATTCACTTGACAGAAATTCTTTGATAAATCTGCTCTGTGTAAGACTTGAATCAGCAGACAAGGTTTTAATGAGGTGCCATCTAAATTAGGAGTGAAAAGGCAAAAGAGAAAATCATATTCTAGGTTCACATCCTTCTCCTATCTTAACTACTGAAAAAGAAAGGAGAGAAAAAGTTTATCAAATACTTTACCCTGTTTTAATTGTCATTTCCTCCAGCTTTACTCAAAGATCATCTGTCTGCACTGTCTCACAAGACGTTTATCTTGGACTTCCTACCATGACCAAGGTTCACATATTCTGCTGCATCACACACTGAAATGAACATCAGGGTTTGAGATAATGAATTCTGCCACTCTCCAAACCACTCGGGTCTTGTGTAACTGCTCGAAGTAGTAAAGTCTCCTCGGCACGACACCGTGTAACCCCTGATAGCATCTCTGCCTCCTCCCTTGCTGCCTCAACACGGCTTGTTTCCTGAACACAGCTTTTATTTGCTGCATCTTCATAACATAAGTAATAAAATATTTTAGGGCTGTTAATATTTTAGAGCTGTGCCCAGCTCTACTTGGTTCTTAAAGCAAAAGGGAACTTTTAATATTTGAGAGTTTGTTTTGGGTGTTGGCCCAAGTCCCCATCCAGGGCAGATATCCACAGTAGCTCCCAGCCTCTGCCCTGCCCCACTCTCCTGGCTGTGCTCACACAGAAATGTATTGGAACTGGTTATGCTGAATTTGGAAAATCTGTGGAGGTTCAAAATATGTTTTTTGGGAGCAGGGTCATTTTTAAATGCAAAGAAAATTGAACACTCCACAGCCCCCAAAACACAGAGCAGGAATAACCAACCTATTTAAAACCTATTCAATAACAAAACCCAACAAACAAACAAAAGCCAACAAAATTCCACAAGAGTCTCATTAAATGACTGTTTTTTGCATCACACTGTCATAGGTGAATGTCAGCAGAGCAGCCAGAGTTAAAAACTTAATCATTTTATGATTTAACTCTCCTCAGAACCATGGGAAAACACTTGGGGTGTGACAGAGAAAGATTCGGAGACCCAAAGTGAATTATGTTTATGGGCTGTCCCCAGAACAACTGAAGGGGGTGGAAGGGAAACATCAAAACAACCTGAGTTGATACACGTTGGTATCAAAATATTTTCAAAATTATTATCATTATCAATATATTTTCAAAAGGGGTGTCTTGAACACTCCCAGCACCAGTGCTCCCCACTGACAGCTGCAGCAATCCCAGGATTGCTTTAGAGCATGAAGAAGACTTTGTAAAATCCACAATTTTGACTACCAAAAAAGAGAGAATACAGATTCTCCCTCTTAGTTTTCAGCCCTGACTTGCATGCAAAGAGTTTACCAAATTCATCACCATTTCCTACCTGTCTAAAATGTACGTGAATGATGTGACAGTTCATTCACCTGGGATGCTTTCTGGTAACCCACAACTTTCTTTTTAAATTTAAACACACTGAAGATGAGAACACATAGTAGTTAAACTCTGGAAAAACCCACTAGGGAAGAGGAGCATTTAAGATTTGCAGACAAAGCAAAAAAAAATTTGGAAGCGAGAGGAAGGGACCAGAACTATCTACAGAGGGAAGCTGAAATGCAGCAGGAAAGCCGCAGCTTTGATGTGCTGCGCTTCCAAACAAACACTGCCTAAGAAAGTTGGAAAGTTTTAACCTTTCATCCTACCTACTAAATGCCACCTGTACTTTATAACCCCCTTAAGCAGATCGAGAAAAACATTATTATTTCAGCCACCACTGAGCATCAAGGCATTCAGTGTAGCACCTTTTACCTCAGGAAAACAGTTGATAAATGTTAATTTATCACAGAATATAGAGCTATATGTATAGAATACAGAGCTATACAAACTCCTTTAATAAAATGACATGACCTCATTTTCCCATGATGATGATGATGCTTGGGGGTTTCTCTCCCCAAAGTTCTTGCAGTTGTTGGCACTTTTCTGGATGTGGCTTTAAAACAAAAGTCATGCTGTTAACAGAGATTTAAGCACCAAAAGGAAACTGAGCCACCAAAGACAACCCTGGACAGAAGAAGCCTCATGTCGCAGTCAGGGCAGTCAGGGCACAGTGTAACTGTGCCGTTACACCACAGAGGGCATCATTATCAATAATCATTATTAGGAACTCTCCTCCCCAGAAGATAAATAAACAGTTTTTGGTCTACCTAAACCAACAACGTAACTTCTGCATTTGAAACACTAGTGCAGGAGTTGTGCAAGCTGCTGTGCAACTCCTGCTCCCAACGGGCTGTTAAATACGAGCTAAAAGACCTGACAGGCGTGAAACTGCAACGCACAAAATCCTAACAACACATTTAATTCACAGCCAGAGAAACTCGGAGTTTTGCCACTAGAGAAAGACGTTCAGCTTTTTGTCGCGTGAAGTTAAAGACAAACACAAGGGACATTGCAAAAGCAGTGCCAAAATCCAGCTGCATTTCAAAACCCTTCATGCAAGAGCCCAGTTCAGCTCACGCCGAGCGTGTGTTTGGGTCAGAGCTGGAGCCTGGAAACGGCTCCGGAACGGCCCAAACTGCTTCAAGTGCCACAGAAATTACATGGCAAGAAATGCTTCTCATTCCTAAAGCTCCCGGGGATGTGTTGGACCAACCAGCTCCAGTTAAACAGTTCTGGTGCCCTTCCCGGGCACCTGGCACTGATGGCAACTCCTCTTTGTGGGCTGACTTAACTGAATTCTACTAAACACAAGTTAATATTAATTATTAAGGCATGACTCACTATTTATAGTGAGAGTCACACGTAACCATCTTTTTTAGTTGCATAATTTTGTATTTATAATTGAATAGCAAGAAATCAGCCCATCAGACCAGCCAACAAGATCCAAATTTTATACTCTTAAATGGAAATGAAGAGTAGACCACACCCATTTCTGACCATTTTTAGCTTTTGAGTCTGTCAGTAAATCATGACTGGACGTATTTTAACATTCCTCTGAATAAATAAATAACACAAAAAAAACCCACAAACAAAAAAATCGACACAAGCTATTGGGGCCAATTAGGTATGTGAGGAGGCTGCTGTGAAAACATCTTTGAATGTCAGTTCGGTATGGATCTTGCCTCATGTGGCCAGGAAATAATGCAACTTTTTCCATTAAAAACAAAAAGAAAAAACTGAAGAATAAAAAAAAAAACAAAAAAGAAGAAGAAAAAAAACTGAAGGAAAAAAGAACACCAAAGGAAAAAAAAATACTGAAGAAAAAGAAATTAAGAAAGGTGGATTTTAGGAGGTTATTAGTGATTAACAAATTTAAGCTGAAGACCACTTGTTAGAACTCTCTCCCATTAAAGCATATTTCTGGTAATTATTGGCTAAGAATGTGTCACAGTGCAAACTCCTTACTTGTATTTTTTGCTCATTAAATATAATTAGTGCAGCTCTCTCAGCACAAGTAATCGTTGCTTCAGGAAAAACCTTTTCACCCTTTATCTTTTAAATGCTGGTTTACACCAAACCCCAGAGTTTTCATCATGTCAGATCAACGCTTTAATATGATGCTAATTTATCCTACTGGCAACAGAAGGATAAAATTCAATACCAATTAATTAAATTAAAATATATTAATTAAATATAAATCCAAAACTTCACCAGGCAATTTAAAACAATATTCCAAGCAGGCAGAGTGTAAGAAAGAGTCACAAATCACAGGTGAGCTGGAGGGTTTAATGGTAAATCTCAAACAAACACAACACCTCAGCCACCCAAAAATACAAAAAACCTCTTCAAAACACGCAAACAACACTATCAGTAACCTCTGTTCCATACAGGACCACCCAGAATATCAAAAAAACCCTATGAGACAGGAAAAATATCACTATATCAGCCTATTTTATCTCCTCTTGGGCAATCTTTGTGCTTCAAGGCCCATGAAGTTACAAGAATAAAATCGTATGAAGACACCTTTGTAAAATCAAGCGTTTTTGACTCCCAGCAACTTCCATTAGATTAATTTTCTTATTTATTCCAAAGCACGGAACAACTTGTTAAAGTTACAACATGTAAGTAAGTCCCTTACCCTGTCCTTTAACCTTTTTCCCATATTCAATTTTTCAGAAATTTTCATTTTAATGGCTCGGTTTTTCAAATTTGGACTTCGACCTGATATTTTTTAAATTATCTTTAAGTAAGGAAGTGCTTATGCCAATAGTAATGCAACACTGGAAAATGAAATTGGAAGATCTCGGGGGTTTTTTTCCCCAGATACCTCTGCCCGCAAAAATACACAATCACACAAACTAAATTTCCCATTTTGATGTAGCTTTTTTGGTTTGCTGTTACCCTTCCCTATAGGAAAAAAACAACATTTTAGAATGGTTTAGGTTGGAAAAGCCCTCCAAGACCATCGAGTCCAACCATTGCCAAAGCCAAGGCCAACACTGCCCACGTCCCCAAGTGCCTCATCCCACACAGCTTTTAAATCCCTCAGGGATGGGGACTCCAGCACTGCCCAGGGCAACTTGTGCCAGGGCTGGACAGCCCTTTACATGAAGGAATTTTCCCAATATCCAACCTAAACCTTCCCTGGTACAACTTAAGGCCGTTTCCTCTTGTCCTGCCCCTTGTTCCCTGGGACAACCCGCACGGCTCCTGCTCCTTTAGGATTTCCTTCTTAACATTTCCTTCCTACTCCATTAGTTCCTCTGCAGACAAACTGGACAAAGAGAATTGTGGACTCTTATCTCTTCATCCTCCTTGCTTTAATGATTTGTGCACATCAAAGCCTGATTAAAACCATTTAAGCACTTCCATCACCGCAATCTCTTTAACGTCTTTTGGAAATTAAATTAAATGCAGAATCAAAAAAACCCTCCATGTCAATGTACAAAGCTGGACAATTATGATCAGATTTGAGCTTCTATAGTAACGTCAGCACAGATGGGGACCCGCAGGGAAATACAAAGTATTTTGAAGCATAATTTATATAAAAATATAGCAGACAATCAAAATAAATATTACATACATTTAAAACCAGGCACTTGCAACATAACTACACTAAGGAAAGTGAATACTAGGAATTTCAAAGGAAAAATGAAGTGAAAACGTGACTGTTCAATGGTGTGAAATTTCCACAGGAACCAACTGTTGAGAAAAGTATCTACTATGGAGCAATTTACTTCAGCGAAATCTTAGAATCCAAGCGAAGGACAACTGTAAACAATTTTTCCTTTCTCGAGAGTTTAACTTGTCTCAAGTTTTTAACTGGCCACTGGTTAGAAACAATATGTTTGATTCTGAAAATTAAGCATACTACTATTTTTCCTTAAAATTGGAAAATGTATGTAAATAAAAGGATGTTTGATCCAACTATAGTGAGATACCAAAGTACTTGCCTCCTCTTCCAGATTCCAAAGTGACACCAAAACCTGGGTGCAGAATCATTTTAACACCACGTCCAGCAGAAGTTACAGAGTTTTAAAATCTCTAAGTTTAGGGATCCCTTTCGGTTCAGAAGCTTCAGAAGGGGCACAACCACTCCAGGGCTCATTTCTGCCCCTCCATGAAGAACCTGCTAAACTGAAAAGCTGAGGAAAGTCTCCAGTCCAAAGACAAACAACGTAAAGCTGCTCTTGGAAACTGCAGATAATGGGGGACCATCAATCCTTTAAAAACAAACACACTGAAGAGAACCACACCATTATCCTGCCTCTTGTCTCCTACCCCTAGTTCTTATGTTCCCAGTGTGGTACTGGGCATAAATAGTGAGCAACTGCCGTGGGGCTGCAGAGGAGCACACGTATCCACAGGGAGAGATTTGGAAAAATAAAACAGTCTGTCCTGGAAAACATGATCACTACAGGATTACAACATTAGTTAAAGTACGCTCCATATTTGTTTAATTATAAAACATGAGAGCAGCGCGTTCAAGTAATTTATCAATAAATGTTACGACACGAACAAAAACTAAGAACTATAAAAAAAAAAAAATCAATAAAAGGGGGCTCTAAGCTGCCTCGTGAGGGGTTGCTTTCCATAGAAAGGAGGGCTGGAAAATTTCTCTTAATGAGCTGTTAACAGAAGAAAATTAGTTCAAGACTTCAGGGCAAGAACTTCCCTTATTCCATGTTTGTAAAATACAAGATCACAAGGAGATTTTTTTTTTTTTTCCTGCTGGTACCTGGTGCTAGTGGCAGTTAATAACCTGGGGTTTACATACATCAGCAAGAATTAATGAACCAAGTAAGAACAAGAGACTGGACGTGAAGAACTACAAACACTTGGGCAGAAAAGACAGACCACTGCGTTAGGGGAAAGAGAGGCTTGAAAACAACGAGTTGGGAGAAAGAAACTTGGGAAGTGGTAAGAATCCGAGAGCCTGGGGAGGTGGCAGACACCAAATCAGACACGAGTGCATGAAGCAAACATCCTCAGAGCTCCGGGGAACATGGAATTTTGGCTGGCACGTCCGTGGCTGGCACAGCCCCAGTGAAGGAAGCCCCGGCCGTGCCACACTGAGCCCTGTGCTGTGCTCGGCAGGGACCACGGCCTGGGGTCACTGCAGAGAGCACCAGCCTACCCACAACGGGAAGTGTTAATTCAGCTGGAATACGTACGTCTAGTTCAAGGACCTAAGTAAAGAATAAACGTGGATTCCCCCAGGAGAAAGCTCCACAGCCAGAGAACGGCACAGCTTTAACCATTCAGGGTGACTACGCTCACGAGAACAGCTCCGTGACAGGAAGGAGCAGGAGCCTGTGCAGTCGTGTTTCCTAAGCAGTGACAGAAGCCCTGTCATTTCACAACCTGGAAAACATCTCCTTAGTCATTAGTAACTGCAGAGAAAGAACGATCCTGCAAGAGAAGAATAACTGCCAGTGAAGTTCTTTCATCTTGAGTTTTGCAATTCTATGAACTTGATTCCGAATTTTCTTACTTCAACACAGTTAGCAATAGATTTTACAAACATCTAACCCTGCTCTATCTAAATGTAATCTGTTGAACTTTCCTGACTTGTTTCCAGACACTCCCTCTTCATCCTAGGTCTCTCCATCTCCCAGCTCGGGGTGTTCTGCTGTCACAGATGACACCAACACCGCCCTGTTCTTCCTAAAAACTCTGAGACAGACACAGAAATCCAGTGACAAGGAACACAGGTGGTCTCACAGAATGGTCTGGATTGGAAGGGACCTTCAAGATCACTCCATTAAACCCCCCTGACACAGGCAGGAACACCTTCCACAGGTTCTCTGGGCAACCTGTGCCAGGGCCTCACCACCGTCATAGGGAGGAATTTCTTGTTAATCTCTAATCTGAACTCAAGTTTAGATATCTGATCTCCAGTTTAGTTATTTCTTAGCCTCTGCTGAAGTTAACTGTGAGCCTGTAGTAATGTGAGGGAAAGGAAATGCGCCTGTAGAACAAACCACATGTGAGTAACAAACTGAAATTATGTGGCTGAGAACAATTATTGCCACAGAAGAGAGACCTCAGAGTCACCAAAATCTCAAGACTTTTCTTACATCCTCACACAGGCAGACCCCAAACAGGACACTGCAACAAACAACTCCCAGCTCTACACTCATGTTGCTGCAGCCACTTGGAAGCTCCTCATATTCTCTCCACGTGCCCAAGAAAGGCCAAATCTCCCTATGGGAGAGGTGCTGATTTCATGCCTCAGCTCTCAAGATTCAACTGTCAATATTTCCACCCCCAACACTCTTAAATTTCTGCTGATCTGGAGCAAAGAATAAAAGCAGTAATGATTATAAAACTCACTAACCAAGAGGATGAGCAGGAAGGAAGGGAGGCATCAGAAACAATCACAGGCAGTTGTGGCACCTCTCATGAAACATGAAAGTGAAAATATGAGGGGGGGACACCATGACAGCAGTTTCACCATCACCTCGTCACAGAGCCCCCTTTCTGCTCAGAAGATGCTGAGAGCTCTCAGTCAGTTAGGGCACAAGTCACATCTGGCCTTAGTCACCTCTGACATCCAGGAGCACCCACGGTGGAAAATGACGTGTGGCAGAATGTCCCTGCCAGAAATACAGAAGGAAGAAGGAAGTGGTGTGCACATGCCAACTTATCACAGACCAACTGGAACCTCGGGACAGATTTCTGCTGCAGCTGCTTATCTCCAAACCCCCCCAAAATGCAAACTCTATGGCTTGTGCAGATAAAAACATGTGGCATCTTCTCATTAAAGTGATGGGTAATAATCACGCAAAAGCATCTGCACATTCCAGCTTCCTCAAGACATCCTAGAAGTCCAAGTAATATTTTACTGGGGTTTGATCATGCTTTATCAAGTTCAGATTGTTAGAACTGGGAAGAAGGTAAAACCTACAAATTACTTTTTTTGGGTTTCTGTGTGGCATCTTGCATAAAACCGCACCCCAGGGGCTCAGTCTTACTCTCTCAAATATTGGGACAAGGAAGAAAGTCATAAAATAAGAACTGCAGAGATGTTTAAAGGAAATATCAGGGACCTGAGACAGTTTTGAGACTAGAGGTGAAATTCGCTGTTTTCTTTCACCACTGTTCAAACCGTACTGGAGTTGTGGGGGCAGATTCAGGTGTCACAGTATCAGAAAGGTTTGAAGTTGTTAGAGGGTGTCCAAAGGAGGAGCACTAAGATGGTGAAGGGTCTGGAGGGGAAGCTGTAGGAGGAGCAGGTGAGGGCACTTGGCTCCTTGGGCTGGAGGAGACTGAGGTCAGACCTCACGGGGGTCTGCAGCTTCCTCACGAGGGGCAGTTCTGATCTCTGCTCTGTGTGACCAGTGACAGGACCAAGGGAATGGCTGGAGTTGTGTCAGGGGAGGGTTAGGTTGGATCTCAGGAAAAGGTTCTTCCCCCAGAGCGTGGCTGGGCACTGAACAGGCTCCCCAGGGCAGTGGTCACAGCCCCAAGGCTGACAGAGCTCAAGGAGCGTTTGGACAACACTCTGAGGGACAGGGTGGGATTGCTGGGGTGTCCTGTGCAGGGCCAGGAGGTGGATTTGATCCTTGTGGGTCCCTTCCAACTCGGGATATTCCATCATTCTATCCCTAACTGCTGAACAGAGTAGACTTTGCTCTCGCACAGAGCTGCAACCACACTGTACAGCAGCCAGGAAATGATAGAAACTGATATTCATACATTAATAAAGCCAAGATATTGGTAACATTTTTTGTTCCTGACCAACAAGACCTGCCCCAGTTCCAGTCCAACCACTGTGTAACTCCACTGTGACCCCCCCCTTGGCTGGGACTGTCTCACACCTCCCACAACAGCAGCCCAGGAAGTTTAATCACATTTCCCTCATTAGACAAGACAACAAAATGATAAATCCAGTGCAAAACCACTCCCCCAAAGCACTTCACTAAACCCTGTTCTGCAGTAACACCCCCAGGCTGCAAATCCCCTGTGCCAGGGAGCTGAGAGAATTCAGGAGTTTTAAAGGAATGTCAGGAACTAGAAATACACCCGAGAGAAGTCAAGAGCTGGGAGGGAGGAGGCAACAAGGTGACAAATAAATGCATATGCTGGAGCAGAACAAGTTCATTTCAAAGAGTGATGCTGAGGAAAGGCCTGCTCAGTCCCACAGGGGCACATGGGGGGTCTGATGCCATCACTGGAAACAGGGGAAAGTTTAAAACCACCAAGTCTTCCTAAGAAAATTATCAAAAATGGCTGTAATAATGCAAGGAGATGGGAGGGTGGGACAGGGTTTCCCACACCTGTCCCTCTCCAGGCTTCCTTTCCATCGTACACCAATTTCCCAAGCTGTACGTGAGATACAGGTAAAAACACTCAGTAGTCCCCCAAAATTAAGTTGTTCACTCACTCATGTCAAGAAGAGAATCACAGTCACAGCACTGAAAGCACCAACACGTAGGTAACACGTCTCAACACCTTCTTGCTTTGTTTTGTTCATTGGAAAAGGGAAAAGAAGCAGCCGAGGCTCAAGGGATGTCGAGCGACTGCTCTTCTGATCACCAAGTACAACACAACCCCTACCAGGGACGAGGCTTTACATAACACCCCTCCGCTCACCCGCTCACCTGTGCCCATAACCCCGAGTCTCCCCTGCCCCGACCTTCGGCAGCACCTGCCCGGACGCACCTCCCGTGACCGCGGCAGGCCCCAGACCCCCCCCGAACCCCTCCAGCCTCTCCCGGTCCCGCCCGCTCCATCCACGGGCCCCGAACCGCGGAGAGCAAAGGTGAAGGAACAAAGCCCTGACGTCAATTACCGGAACAGGCTCAGACCCATCACTGGGCCGGGAGCGCAGC
>VXAY01005274.1:960317-972717 GCA_013399855.1 Oxyruncus cristatus | reverse complement strand
TGGTCTAGTGGAAGGTGTCCCTGCCCATGACAGGGGGTTGGACTTAATGACCTTTAAAGGTCCCTTCCGACCCAAACCATTCTGGGATTCTGTGATATTCTGGTGTTGTTTTGGATGAACAAACACGGCTGTGAAGATCCACCTCACACACAAGCCATGTTTCAGTGCCCAGTAGAGGCAGAGCTTGGACAAATATCTAAGCAAATTAAACCCAGGGGGTTAAGTCATGTTGAANAGATCCACCTCACACACAAGCCATGTTTCAGTACCCGTTAGAGGCAGAGCTTGCACAAATACCTAAGCAAATTAAGGGGGTTAAGTCATGTTGAATCGTTTCTTTATAAACCAAATCCATTTGATAGTGAAACTCCTATTTATTAAGGACTCTTCCCTAAGAAAATAAAGCAATCCACTAATCCACACGAGACTGTACTTTTCCTTGTGAGCACCCAAAACCTGTTTCTGAGTGGCAGATGTTTGGTTTAATAAAGTCCCAGACTCGAAGATTGCATTGTTTCTCCCTTCTCCTACTCTGCCCTCTGTTCCTAGTGTTTCTCCTTGAAAGGTGATGCCTTTTCCCGAGGCTGTTTTCCTGCCAGGCTGCATCAATTGCTCCCCTCCAATGAGCAATGGCAGCTTTGCCTGGAATTGTAGGGATTAAATGGGCTGTTCAGAGCTGTGCAGGGCCTGTAACTGAGTTAATGCAGTAATTTCTAGTTAGCGGGGTTTTAATAAAATTAATGATCTTTTGCAGCTTTGGGAGACAGTCCTGAAGGAATTACCTTTCCCTCGTTAAAAAAAAAATGAATCAAAGCATCCAGCAGGAGATCAGGAAACAATCTACTGGCACATGAACCAGGGTAAGGCTCTGACCAGGCTGGGGGAGTTTACTCTGTAAAATAAGAACAGGTAGAGAGAAAGTAAACAGAAAGGGCAAGTAAATAAATAAATAAATAAATAAATTGTATATTAAACATATCTTTAAAAATACTGAGTAGAGAGGGATTTATGGTTCGAAAAGTTACTGGGAAGCAGTGCTACCCTTCTGAGGCAATACAAAAGCAACTTCAGATGAAATCATCTGCACACAAACACCACAAATATTTCATATATTTGCAGCAATCATCAACTTAGCAACTACTGTTCAATAATTTATTAACTCTTCCCATTTAATGGTACATTCACTCAACAAGACTTAAACAATTTTCTGGTAGTTTTATTTACAGTCTGCAGCTTGTTCTGTAAAACACAGGAGTGGTCACAGAGACACACAACATACGTGTTCCCAAACATTTAAATAGGTACAGTTTATTCCAAAGTAATTGTACACACTACTTTTCCCCATAAAAATATAAAAAATAGTTTAGTTACTATATTTTACCTAAACCAAGATATTTAAGAATCCATGTGATGCCCCCTCCCCAGTAAGAGCACTCCAACAATAACAAATTTAGGAGACTGCATCACAAAATAAAATACTAATACCAACTGCTTCAATCCCCCAGAAAAAACAAGTAATTCCCAATCTGCAACCAGTCCTTGCTCTGCAGTGTGTCTGGATTCTGCTTTCGTTAGTTTTGTGGGGTTTTCGCACTACTTTGCTTCTCCCATGGCAGTTCTCAGACACGTACAAACTGTTACAGACAAAGAGCGATTGATTCTACTGCAGACTGTAATTCACCACGTGCCCAACAGCATGGCCTGGTGGTCCTGCATTACCCACACTTCTTGGAAAAAGTATCAAAAGGGGGTCACTTTCCTTTGGGAACTTAATTTCTTTTCCTGCTTTTCTTACTGAGCACCCAGTGAAACAGCCTTTTTCCCCATCTCCTTGAAAACAGTGCCCAGTTTTGTTACTATTTCTCTGGTTTACTGACCATATTCTGTTTGAGAAGCTGATGGAGTCCTGAAAAACACCCACTCTCAAGCCCTTGTCTCACTGGGATACGTTTAATTTACAAAAAAAGGCACAAGGATGAAACTCCAAAGCAGCATCAGCCCTAATTCACTGCACTGCTGCTTTCTGACACAGACTCTGTGTCTCAGAGAACACTACAAATACATGAGCCAAGGACACAGGGAGTGGAAAGCCCAAAGCCTCTGGGCAGGACAAGCACTACATTGATCAGTAACAACTCAACACTAGTTAAATTGGATGTTGCAGTTAAGACTTGACCTGGAAGCATCAGGAAAAGCCATCAGAACACAAGCTCAGCAGCACAGAATCCATTTGTCACCAGCGAGATGGAAGGCCCTGTGTGTGACACATTGTGCATTCAGGTTCAACAAAGCCAGAGCTCCACAGCAGCACTGTAAAACTTCTGCTTTTAACAGTTTAGAGGATTTTCTCAATGGAAGTGAAGCTGTCATTAAGAGAGGAACAGCACATGATGCACAGCATAATCTGCAATAAAAAGCTCTTGCTTTCCAGCATGGAAACATCCAGGTTACTGGACCTTAGCTCATATAAACAAATCTGATGATAGATTTTTTTTTTTTTTTTAGAACTAAAAAAGTAAAATCTTCCATAAAAGGATAAACCACAAAAATACTCTTTCAGTAAGTCTCACGTGCCCTTTGATGCCTCCCATGTCCTGTGAACAACTATGCAAAACACTTAAGAAAGTTTTAGCAGTAGAAATGTTGACCATTGAACTGTTTGGCAACTGTGTGCTCCAGACACCTCTGAGTGGTGTCACTCCCTCCACACCAGTCCTGCCCCACCACAGGCTATTTCTTCTTCTTCTTCTTTGGGGGCTCATCATCAGAGCTGCTGTCGCTGCTGCTGCTGCTGCTGCTGGAGGAGCTGGAATCTGAGTCGAACTCAGAGGAGGAGGAAGTGCTACTGGAGGATGGGGAAGATGAGGAAGAAGAGGAGCTCTCATCACTGTCACTGTCATCAGAAGAGGAGGAGGTAGAAGAGTCCTCGCTGTCAGAGGAGGAGTCACTGGCTGAGCTGTCGCTGCTGCTGCTGCTGGAACTGGTCACACTTTTGGATCTGGGAGAGAACAACCAGCTGAGAACAGCCCTGTCAGCACCCCGACATCACACAGTGTTCTTTCTGCTGTGTTGTAACCCAAAGATCAATTATCTGGCTTCAATGTTTCCAATCTAAGACAAATTCCTGTGCCCTCCCCTCCCCTCTTCCAACCCTGGACGAATGGATCTTGGCCAATTCAGCAATGGCAGAGGGACACCACAGACATGACATAATCGAGCAGGACTGCAGAGAGAGGGTAAGTGGGAAAGCTGGCCAGGATCTTGTTCCTAGCAATGACCAGGGGCTTTACTGACCTGGCTGCAGGGCAATTCGGAATGTCCTGTACTACCAAAGACTCGGGGAAAATTAGCCAAGCTCAGTTCCCTGCTCCCCACTGCAACACAGTGAAATTCTGGCAGTGTAAGAGTTGGGGGAGGTTTCATCAGTGATTTCACCAAGGTCAGAACTGTTCCCAATGAAAACTGTTCTTAGATTTCTCCTGGCAAAAGAACCGAAATTACCTGCCACTACAGGATGCCTACGTTCTCCAGGTGGAGAAGGGGTGGAAACAATCCAAGATACAGACAGAATGATGAACACAGCAAAGAGGATTTCTGTTCCAAGATACAGACAGAATGATGAACACAGCAAAGAGGATTTCTGTATGCTCTGCACATTTTTTTTCACGTTTAGCCCTCGCTGAGGCGACTGCTCTCAAGATCAACATCTCTGATTAAGTGAGGCAACATGAATTTCAAGAAAGTACAATTCAATTCTCCCATAGATCTTTCTCCCAACGAAGTGTAATGGCACTGATTCATTCACCTCCCTTCCCAAAGTCAACCAGAGAACATGCAAAACTGTAACTTATAATAATGCAGAATCTCCTTTCCATTAGAAAATTAAAGCAGTACTTTTTATGAGAAAGGTTGTTTAAACACAACAACTCATGAAATACCTGTGTTAAGGGTATTAAAGAGAGACTGATTTTTTTTTTACCATATCAGCCACGTCAGCTGACAAATGTGGGACTATGTGTTGAACTATGAACCACAGAAGTTTTTATGATACATCTGTAATCTGTTATCTCTGTGTGTGCAGACACAACAGTTGTTTATTACAGATAAATCCATAAGGGCTGGTTAAATACTTATTGTCTGGGAAAAACTAGTTTTAAGATGAGGAAAACAAAACAAAAAAAAGAATGGGAGTAGTAGTTTCAATCTAACCAGTTCCATTAGATGTGCAGAATCCTTGACATGGGCAGGAATCAGTCAGAGGATCCCCTGAGTGGTAACTCTGAACATCCTTTTCCTGATCACCTCTCACAGAATCCGTAACAGCAGTCCAGTGTTTCGGTTATAAACCAAAACCCACTCAACACAAACATCAGAATATTGTACATAAAGCTGCTTCTCCTGGAGGAAAGCAATAGCTGGATCTGGGAGAGGAAACAGGCAGGGACTTGTTTTCAGGTGATGCAACATGCAGCCTGTTGGTACTTCCAGGAGGAGGATGGAGATGGGAGCGAGTAAAATTCAAATACAAAAGGTAATGTGAACTAGGTAACGTGACAGTGCAGATGCTGTAGGTTGGTAGATGTAAGATTTTGGGTCTACCGTACCACTGTCAAAGTACAGAATTTCTCCAGCAGATAACATTCCTTCTCCTCAAAACGAGTTTCTGGAAGTTAATCCCCTGTGTGATCCTGTGCCCCAGCTATGGGACAAGTGCTGGTGTCACCCAGTTGTCCCCCCGCTCTGCTCCAACCCCCCCAGGGGTTTTAAACCCTCACAGGTGCCACTCACATCCAACCTACAATTCTGGCCACAGTCACAGCTGGGGCCCAAAGAAACAAGTGAATGAGAACACAATTCCACCCTCCAGAGAAGTGGATTTACGTGTGATCTCATACAAAGTGGGCTTTCCATGGATAACCAAAGCATGGCAGGTGGGAATGCTGAAGGACACATGCACCTGGAAGGCAGCTCTGTGTCACCTGAGGTCTCAAGACTCTGCAGCAGCTGCTTTGCCTGAGCCTGTTTTTCTGGTTGAACCTGAGATCACTTATTACTGTTTATATCAAAACAAACATACTCTGTGTAAAAGGTTCGTGCTCCTACTGCCAGAACCTGAACTTTTCCGTAGTTTTATTTTAAATCTGGAATTTATATATTCAGTGGTAACCCTCTGCTGAACTGTCCACATTTAATTCTTCCCATGTAATAAAAATATAAGCAGCAAACTATTTGTAAAGGAGTTTATATTGATGGATTTGATGCTTGCATAAAGACAAGAGAATAATTAAAATCTACAAGAGTTTTAAAATTTCAGGGAAAAAGTGACCAAACCACCCAATCCCCCAAGGACCCTTTTGCTCAGTTCATTTTTGCATTGGTTTGCAGCCCCAATACTCTGAAAATAATTCTGTCAGTAAAGGCTGCAGCATCTGAGAAAGCTGAGGCAAGAAAGGGGCTGGGTTACACTGTTTAGAAATCAGTTAATTTATGATCTCACTAGTTCCAAGTAACTCCAACAATAAATGGGCACTACTGGGAAAGGAGCCTTTAATAAAACACACTCTGATAGCCAAGCATTCCAAAAAAGCCACATTCCACAAGACAGCCTGAAATAGAGGCATGTTTTAAAGATCTGCTGTGCCTTATTCACTGACTGCCACACAAGGCAAGTGGCCTGGTCTTTAAACACCTCCTGAAAACTGGTTTTAAATCAGATTTAGAGAACTGACAACTAAATGGGAAGAGATACTGAGGCTGTTACTGGACAGACAATCCCCCCCTGGAGTAAAACTCCCAACACAGCAGGAGTGTTACAGCCTCAGTTCTGGCTGTTCCTCTGCTAATAAAGCCAATTCCCAAACAAACATTAATGCAAAGTCAAGTACAAACAAGAGTTCTTGGCTCCAACTAGTACTTGGAGTGGGGGGAGATTTATTCCCTGGATTCTGGTTCGGGATTGAGGTGGTTCTGTTTGGTTTTGAGGTTGGATTTTTGGTTTTTAGGTGCTTTATTTCATTCTCTAGACAAGGCTTCAGAGAAAGCAAGCAAGCTGACAGGAGGGAATGAAAACAACAGAAGACAGAGCAGGATAGGCAGGTGGAGCAATGACAGACCAGAAAACACCGTGCCAGTCTTGCAAAACAGTTTCAGAGACACTTGATGGACTTTGAGGCAGAAATACAAACCTTTTTTTATCATTAAAGCAAGATCGTGCAGAAGCAGGACAATCAAGATGGAGAAAAGCAGAGAGAACAAGGAATTCAGAGTTTTTGGACAAGGAAGAGTAGAAATTCTCCACATACCTGTCAGACAAAAGCCTGTAACAGGCTCAGAGAAGTAAAGTCAAGACCTAGTTGCAACGTTGACTTTTCCCACCCCCTCCCAAACTCCTGCAACACCCAGCGCAGGATCCCAGCCTGGATCAGCTGCACCATTTGCCACCAGTCCCACGTACCTTTTTTTCTTGGTCTTCTTTTCTGCAGCACTTTCTCCAGCACTAATTAAGGGGGGAAAAATAATGGCTTTGATTAATGTGGTAGGAAAATTAAATAAATAGCAGCACAGTGAGTTTAATGTGAGCACACAGTGGTGTGCTGCTGGCAGAGCCATAAGGGCACCAGGCAGCTCTTCTCAGTCCTGTGCAGACCAGAGCAACAACAACTACAAGGCAAGGGGATTAAAAAAACCAGCAATCACCTCTAATTTTCTGTGTTATGGATGCTCTACTCTGCTCTTTTTCTTCGTTTCATATGGACAACAGGATTTTGGGATGGGAAGGCACAGGAGAAAAGGACACAAAAAATTGCATAGGACTATATTTAGCAATAACTGAATTGATGGAAACAAAGGATAAAACACTGAATTAGCCTTTTCACATTTCTTTCAAGAGCAAAAAGAAACAGAAAAATTTATAGTGATGTTTTCCAGGTATGTCTTTCAGATTCCCATGTGATCATCCACTCACACACAGTTTTAGTGGTGACACAGAACAAAGTTTCTTTGAACAAAACACTGAGGGAGATGTACTTTTTTAAAGTAGTCTTCACTGCTGGATTCTCTTTTTAAAAAGAAAACAAAATTCCTTCAGTCAAACGTGCCAGTCATGCTGTTTTCCATCCATTGCAGATACACAGCACATAATTCAACCTGGAATGTACCTGTGTGATTCAAGTATTCCCTCATCTCAGCCTTACAAGACAACGTGCCACTGATCTATGAGGAAGTTGTACGTTCTCATGATCCAGGATACCTTTCTTGCTCAACTGAAACTTATTATTAGAAGCCATTTTGAATACATAAAAATGGAAGTGAAAACTGCAAATATATTTCATTCAGGCATTAGAAAACAATATGTGTTGATAAAGATTCCAGAAAGGGTAGGAAGAAGAAAGCGTTAAGTGTAACCTACACTGTATTTCAATAAAAGTTCAATGCTCTTCATAAGCCAGAAAAATGAGATTTCTCCAATTTTTTATTTCCACACATAGGGTATGAAAACTTTATCCTCACACAGAGCAGTTTTTCACACTCCCCACACTCTCCTGTGGGCAAGAGGAAGATTCACTGATATTCAAATTCCAACCCAAGTTATAATCCCTCCTGTTCAGATTTACATTCCTAAGGCCTTACACCCTCCGAGGGTCACCAGATGCCCACAGGTAAGAGAAGTCACTGTGAGAAACAGAATTAAACCTTAAAGCACCTTTGAGAAGACAGGACCTCACTCAGTGTGTGAGGAACCCGAGCACAGGGCTGTGCCTCCCTCTAGTGTGTAAGGTGTAGGTTACTACAGGAGTTACTCCAGGCCCTGCAGTCAGACCTGCTCCGGGCACTCCCTTGCTCTCCCTGTGGCCTCACAGTGCCATCAGAGCCATAAATCACACTCTGGGTTGGGTTCAGAGCAGTAACATCACTCAGGAATGAGGATTCCCTCACCTTTCCTCCCCTCCCAACTCCTGCCCCAGGCCAGGCAGGCAGTGAGGGGTTCACTGACACCTCCAGAATGTCCGTCGGAATCACGGGGTCAGCATAGGGCCAAGAGAGGGATCCTGGAACAACTATGAAGTGAGTTCATGCTGAAATAGCTTGGATGTGGTTGTCAAATGTAAATATTGACCTTATTAGGCTGTGTTTGCCTTCTGGTTAGTGATTCCTGTCTGGATCTTTAAAGGTGGTGATACAAGTACTCCAAAGCAGAGCTGTGGGAGACCCAAATTCTCCGTGACAAGGAAGAACCTTCCAAAACAAGTGATATAAAAAGCAAAAGTGTGCCCTAGGAAGCAGTTTTTCCACAAAGGAAAAGCTTCGTCCTTGGAAGTGTAACGTTGGCACCTAAGGAATAGTATCCCTTATGGTACAGCTAAGGAGCTTACGATTATATAATCCCTGTGAATCCAGCCAAATTTAACCAGGATTAAACACTGTTCCCACCTAAGGATTAGTCAGTCTTCCATTCACAAGATGACTTTTCACAGCACATGCCCCTCACGTTGAGGACTGTTACAGCCCAAAAACCTCCATTTGCGACAGACTGGACAGTCCTGGAATTCCTACATAAAATTATCCCACCCTCAGACTCAAGCACAAGGACTAGGTTTCAAGGAATTTCATCCTCAAGTGACAATCCTTCAATGTGAAGCTGAAGAATTCACCAGAAATAAGGTAGAAAAGGAAAAAGAGAAAAATCTGAGTCTCAAACTTTGCCTAAAAATCTTGAGTTTCTGAAGAATTCGTCTCCAAGTGGAGCAAGTTTCAGAGCCCCAAGCACTCCTGATGTCTATCTACAATACTGGGTGACTCTATTTACTTCAGAATTACTCAGTGGATCAAAATTAATTTAAAAAATCAAATCTTTTATGTGGCTCTTGTCACAACCTAATAAGCCTCCACTTCAATCAGTGTTTCACGCCTGTGACTCCTAATTGCTGTCTGCCAGAGGTACCACCCCTTTCTCTCCCACCTGGATAACAGCAAAAGGTGGGAACGCTCTCCATAACTCCCATCCTGGCAGTGTGATGACCCACAGCCAACACACTGGGCTGGAAGTGGCAGTGACTGAGGGCACGTATCCAAATCCTCAGTAATTCCGGCTGCAAGGGCTGTGAGGGACCTCACACTGTCCCTCCCTGGGGCTGAGGCAGCACCTCTCCAGCTACCAAAACCAAACTGCAGTTGTAATGGCAGAGATAACCCTCACACACAGAGGAATTTTATGGGAAACTGATGTGTCGCACTGTTTTTCGCTCTGGAGTTGCTTGTTAAAACAATGATTAACCTTGGGGGAAGAACACAAAGTGTGCTGAGAGAAAGGAAATCACACACCATGTGCAGAGTCTCATTTAGATTTCTCTGTTAAGCTGCGTATTCCACTTTCTCAGATGCCAAAACAGGAAATAATTATGCAATTCAGTGAGGTGTTGTTACTTCATGTTTGAGAGTTAAAACCACCTGACAACTCCACTCCCATTCACCGGTTTAACCAGTGCAGCTCCCAGGGAGCAGCAGGAGACGCTGTCAGGTTGTGCCCAGAACACCAGGTTTAACTCCACATTCTACCAGTGAACCTGAACAGAAGGGCAACAGTTGCCTCTTTGTTACAAACACATTTAACAGTCTTCCCACCCACCAGCTTGTAACAGCACAAAAAGGTGAAATCAAGTAACCAAGGAATTCAGGAAAGTGTTCCATTAAGAAATGGCTCCAACTATTTTAACTTTGGGTTAGTGGATTTTTTTTTTGTTACAGACAGGTCAAAATGCTTTTAAAGTGTATTTCGGAGGAGCAGGTGTTAAGAGAGGTGAGAGATTTAAATTAAATTAATTAAAATGTTAATTTTAGTTCTGTGGGACCTGAGTGCACATATTCCACCTAACATGCAAATCAGCTCTAACATTAGGCAAACATCACACAGTCCGGAGGAAAAGATCCCAAAAAATGGTCTGGGACATCATCTTTGCTTTTATTTCATTAATAAACCAGACATTTAATCCTGCCAATCTTACCTCTGTTGCAGTAATAGTTGTTTCTCTTTCTCTTTCACGATTTTGGCCAGTTGAGCTGTCCTTGAAGGCCTGTGTAGGTATTTTCTCTTCCCTGTACATTCATATGTCCAGTGGCCAAACTCTAAACACTTCTGACATCTCACATGCTGCTTGTTTGCCTCCCTAGAAAAATGCAGAATTGCTTAAGTGACTCACTCCAAGTCTGTTCTTCCGAGTGAAAAATTATTTTTTCTTTTATCATGCAGATTTTTAACAGCATCAAGTCATGATTAAACCAGATGTTCACAGGTGCTTCAGCTTTTTTTTAAAAATCAAGACACAAACAGTAATGTCAGGTACATACAGAATTTAAGCAAACAGATTTTCATTTTTTAAAACATTTTCACATGGGAACAACTACACTGCATACAATTTGCAGGTGTTTGTAGATTACTCCAGGTAAAGAATTGAAATTATGGTTTAGATCACAGTTAGCAAAAAGCAGCAGCTACATTTCAAACCCCCAGAATTTAACACGCAGGTACCAAACTGCCCAGTTCTCACAAACAGCCCAGGACTCTCAGAGATGCTCCTGGTTGTAGCTTATTTGAATTCATTAAGATTCCTTAAAGCCTGGCGGAAGGTTTATCACAGGAACAATCAGATTCCTGCTCACTTTGTGCAGAGTAAATCCAGCCAAACTCCCGTGACTGCCCTGTGCCCCCCAAACACCCGCAGCGTCAGTGAGATTTCACATCCACATTTCACTTCTTGCACTGTGTAAAATTCTGTGAGCGTTTTTGGAAATCAGGGAAGGGAAAACACTCCTTCACTCAAGCTCTTAAGCTGCTGTTGGGCAGCTTTGCAAAGCTGTTTTCCCTTTTCCTTTACAAATAAGGAAACTCACGCACAGCCAAGGGACTGCTCAAGGTCAGGATCAAAATTAGTTCCGAGCCAGGACTTGGGACTGTGTCACTCCTTTCAGTGCCCTGTGACTTCTGTCACCTCTTCCCACCTTCTGGGTTTTTTCCAAGCACCAAAATACAAAGTTTTCAAGGCCAGCCCATCTAAACTGCCTGTGATTACCAGCCTGGCTGAACTAGGAGGCTCCCAGACTGTTCATTTACTGAGAATAAAGTGACAGATCAGCAGTGAGCACTTTTTCCTCAAAATGAGTGTTGCACTTTCAGGCAAGGTAGGAATTGCTTCTCCTTCAGCTTCAGCCACCACCTCTTGTGGCAGCTGTTGAAGGGAATCTTGTGTTGAATATCCATCACTCATTCAATGCAGAGAGCATTTGGCTTCATACTCAAGCCTTAGAAATACTCAGCTAAATCAACACTAAAAAACTAATTAAACTTAAGCCTGCACAGTGCAAGGAACTGGGACTGGAGCAGGAATCAGAATGTCTGGGAAAGAACAAAACCAAACAGCTTTGAGGGGTTTGTCTTTGTCTTGCACTTCAGGTTCTGCCACAGCAGTTACACAGAAGCTCAGTGATGATTCTCCCTCCTCTTCATCGGCATAAAACCCCCCAAAGTTGATGTTTTTCTCTCTCAAACCAGCCCAGACTTTTGTCCACAGGAACAACGTGGAAGTTTAAAGCAACTACAATATAACTCAGTGTTACCAGGACTTCAGTTCTACTCCCGCGAGCGGAGCAGACAATTCCATGCAAGCTAAAAAGACAAGGATTAGGTCCTAAAACCAATATAAGTAATGACCAGAACATCAGATCTGCTCACCAGCCACAGATCTGCAAACACCACATCAGCACCGAGTTTAACACTAATGAAAAGCACAAAACTGAAGCAAGCTTTGAGCAGGGATCAGTGATCCCAACCCCAGAGCAAAGGCCGGCAGAGGGAGAGCTCAGCACAGACCCACCAAGCACGTAAAACATATCAAATCTAAGAAATAAGTCCTTGACTCAAATAAAATAGCAACTTAAAAGAACAAGTATTCCATGAGCCTTTTAAAATCCCAAATTACTTCCCACTAGAAAACAGGAAGAGATTATTACTAAACCATGGAAAAGGCAGGAGAATGCAGAAACCATCCACATTCTGCCCAGCTCATGATCGGGCAAAAAAAACCCCAAAACACAGTCATGTGTTTTCAAAACTGAAACATGAGAAATAAATTAATCAAGGGAAAAAACCCGACATCCAAATCTGCAAACATCTGCAAAAACAATGTCATCAGCACGTGGGGGTGGGACACAAATACACCTGCTGCACTTCCCAAACAAGCAAAAACACGGTTTTCCTCATTTCAGTGTTTGCAATCAGACCCTTTTGGTGCTGAGGGAATTACTTGATTGCAATACCTACATCTACTAAAGCTCGCTCGTTTTTTGGTTTTTTTTTGTTTTGGGGGGGGGGGTCTTGGTTTGGGTTTTTTTTTTTTTTTTTTTTTTT
>VXAY01005274.1:914813-960232 GCA_013399855.1 Oxyruncus cristatus | reverse complement strand
ATCTGTAAATGTACCACAACACGAAGCTGCAGGTTTTTTTTCGTTAGTTGGGCTGCCGAGCGCCTGCGATGCGGTCCAGTAACCGGCGGCAGGAGGAGCCGCTCCCCGCAGCTCCGAGGGCACGGCTCCCGCTCGCAGGGCGCTGCTCCCCAGCGCCGGCTCCGAGCGCCAAAATCCAACAACTTCCTCTCCTTCCCCACTCGCCGCTCTAGCTCCCACTGTTTATGGAACCACGGAACACGCCGAGCCGGGACGCACAGGGATCCTCGAGCCCAGCGCCCGGCCCTGCACAGGACACCCTAATTCCATCGTCTCGCTGTCATCTCGCCTCATCCCAGGATTTTGGGGGGGGTTCCCCTCCGCCGGGCAGCGCCCGCCCGGGAGGCAGCGCGCCGGGGAAGCGCTAGGCCCCGCGGCCCCGGTCGACCCCGCCGCTCCGCAGCCCCGTCGCCGCCCGGAGAGGCCCGCCACCCAGTCCCGTCCCCCGGCCCCACTCACGCCTGTCTACGGGCGATCAGCCGGTGCATGGGCGTCGCCATCTTAGCGCCCGGGCCGGAAGTGAGCGCGCCGCAGGATATGCCGGGAAGTGTGGCAGGCGCGGTGCATGCCGGGACAGGCCGCTGGCCACCGCCCTCTGGGGAAGGAGAGGGCGCCATAGAGAGCGGGTCCTCCGGCGGCCAGAGCGGCTGCGCCCGCGGGGCTGCGCTCCCCAGCGCCCCCTGCCGCGCCCGCGCTGTCATTGCGTCTGTGTTCGACTTCACAAACGGGTAACGTTCATTTATTTCACTAAATGCCCATTTGTTGCCTCTCACTTGTGCCTATGGCAGGATAGTTCTGAATTAATACTGAAAATGGTGGGATATAAAGTGCTTCCAGGATACCAGTAGGATATAAAGTACTTCCAGGACACTAATAGGAAGAGTAATCACAATTCAGCATTAAAAAAAATGCTTTCTTGTTGATTTCTGTCACGAAATTCAAGATATCCTTTTAAAACTGATCCCGTGAGAGAACAATGAGTTTTGATAAAGCCAATACATGAAGCCGCATTCCTTGTGGCTCTTCCTTGGCAGCTGGCACAGATTCCCGAGGAGCTGCCTGCCAGGTGTCAGAAAGCTGCCGCTGCTCCTCCTCTTCTTTTTTGTGCCAAAATCTCTCCTGCCCTGCCAGAGGCATGAGGGGATGATGTGTGAGCTAGAAATACTGCTGCTGGAATAGCTGGGGGCTGCAGCCCAGGCTGATGGATGGACGAAAGATTTGTCTTACCATTAACTCCCACATCCATCTGAACTGTATTTCTTAACAGAAGTTGCTGTCTCACCTACAGAGCTTTCCTTAAAAACCAGCCAGTTTAAAAGGATTAAAATCCCAATGCTTCTCCTCATCACAAAGCAAACCCAGAACAGCCAAGTGAAACGAGCACTCGCTGCAGTGAACCGGGGCACGGCCACGGTCCCTGCTGGGCCCTAACTAGTGCCATGAAGAGGAAAACTCCCATTTCTTGCTGGAGCGTGGCCTGGACACCATTTGTATGATGGCTTTCCACGTTGTGAGGGTGATTTCAGGGACCAACCTCATCACAGCATGTTTCAGCACATCAGAGGAGGGAAACACAGGTGAGACCCCATCTGTTGGGATATTTCAGATGACTTGGTTATGAGAATCAGAAATATGGGAATCCCTTCCTAGGCAAAAAATAAAGAAACACAAGCTCAAAATCTTTATATTTCTCTGTCTCTTAACTTCACAAGCAGGATGGCTTCCCTCATTTCCTCTTCTGCACATTTTCCTTGCAGCAAAAATTGCTGAAGACAGTTTTCATGTGTTCATTGCTGGCATGATAGTTGTGTGGTGAAAAGGGTCTCCTCTTCCAGCAGAGTCACAAAAAGGATTTGTTTCAACTACTTAACAGGTAAGGGAAGATCTGGAAAAAAAGAAAAAGTATTTATAATATATCTAAACTTAATGCCAGTATGGATGTCAGTCTGTTCTAGTAAAATCAATGCACTCAATGTTTATATCAGTAACTAGGAGCAGACCCAGCTCTATGTTTAAGAATTCCAGGCTTGCATAATTCCAGACTCCATTGGTATCCACCATATAAACAGAGAGTACATATAAACAGAGGATGGTACAGCTGAAAGAAAGAAGAGAGAACTGGTTTGAGCTGTTACTTGGTGTTCACACAAAGGAACCTTCTGGAGCCTCAAACCAGATTAGTCTTCATTAGGTCGGATATTGTCAAAGTACATTGAAAGGGATAATGCACCCCAAAAATCTGTAATCTATATGGACACTCAACTATGGTTCCCTTCGAAATAAAATGTAAAAAACAGGCATTGTTATTAGAATGCATGAAAATGAATTAAATTGATGAGCTGTGAGGTCGGGATGAACTCCCTGTCCAAGAAGAGGGGATTACTGCTATGGGACTGTTATCCTGACTGTGCCCTCAGCCAGTGCCTGCTGGGGACTGTTCCCTGCTCCAGCCTAGAAAGCTCTGTCCTATTTTTGGATCCTCAGCTCACATTCTGGCGAACGCTGAGCGCATCCCTATGTCACCAGATCCCAAATGTGTCCCAGTGGAGCGTGAAGCACGTCAACAAGGCGGGGACGTCACCCATGTGTGCGGTTTGTGGAAGCTCACATCATTAGCTGTGTCAGTGGAATGGATGACGTGGATCCAGAACAAATCCCGATGTTTTCCTCTCCTGGGCAGAGCGCCAGCAGCCTGGTGCACTCAAAGGAGCCTCAGCAGCAGGTGGAGGGTTTGGGATGGGGCAGCGCTCCCAGCCCATACGGGGTGAGAGGGGAAGGCTTCACCCACACCATGTGTGTGCACAGCACACAAAATTCTGGAACTTCTAGGAGGCTTATGGACGGTCTGGATGGAGAAAATTTGGGCTGAGCTGTCCACAGCGCTTCACCCACCCAAGATGGGCTCACAGCTCCAGCTCCCTACCTATTAGCAGCACAAGCACTGGCCCCATGGAAAAGGGCACAGCAAGGACAGACTGTGGCCTCAATCCTCCCTCTGTTAGGATCTGTATGTTTTGGGATGAGAGAGCTCAAAGTTACCCAGCAGGTACTCCTGCTGCTTCCAGTTATGTGGGAACCATTTCACAGAATGCCATCTCAACACTTGGGCTGACCCATATTTAACAGTTTTCTTCCCCCAGCTCTCCTTAGCTGACTTTCCAGAGCTTGATTGCTCTGATTGCTCCAGGATCCCCCTGCTTTCTGGTTTAATTTATTGGTGATCAGTTGGTTCATCCATTTGTTGTCAGCTGTTCCTGTCGGGTTTAATTACTTATTCCCATCCTCATGTGTTTCCTTTCCACCCCCTGACCAGCCAGGTTAGATGCAGGTCACTCTCCTCTGCTATTATTTCCTGCTGAAGAACTTCCAGGTTTTTTGCTCTTAGTTCATGTGCCCATGGCCTTAATCTTTGTACCATTGAACTTATTCCAGTCTTACTACTCCAGTCACTGGGATCATGTGGTCTTTCACTGTTTTTTTTTTAATCATATCAAAAAATTTAATCACAATTTAAAAATTTCCTTAACTCTTGTATTCTGTGAAGGGATGTGCACTCACATGGAGTATTTATAATTTTATTCTCTTTAATATAGCCCATGTTTCATATGTTGAAATCAGATGACCCCACCCTTACTTCATCAATCAATAAATTACAAATTCTGCCTGCTGGATTAGCAGCTCCATTCAGTGTCACAGACCTCCATAGGGAGGCTGACACACTAATTACACTGTGTCCAAATGAAGCCTCTTGTATTTTTCTGCCACATTCTGTGGTCCAACAGGCTGAGAAGTATCTTATATGCTTAAAACCCATTCAGACAGGCTGCCCCAGGGCACTAATTTCCAGTGTTAAGAAATATATGTAAAATTATGAACTAGCCTTAATTATCCAATGATGATGTATGTGCAATACACAGCATCCAGGAGCAAATAATTGTTTCAAACAATCCATATATTCCTTAGACTTATGTCTTTGTTGCTACAATGCCCATCACTTCCCAACATTGGTTTTGTAGCCGCTTTCCTCCTTCTTCTCTGTTTGTTATGTTTCTTTGGGAATGTCCAGTTGGCTGCTGTGGGATTTGTTTGGTTTGGCTTAATTTGTAAACACAGGAAATCTAATATCTTCCAAGTTTGATGGAAAAGTATGAAAACCAGAATAAAAGGGAAATTTATCTCTTTCACATTTATTTCTCTGCAAATTCTTCAGATAACAGAACTGGTAGAACCCGGCTCCCACGTAACCTTTGGAAGCACAGACAGGCAGGATTTCAGAGAAGTGGGTTATATGTGGTATGAGTCAGATCAGAGTTCTGGGCAACCTGATATCCCAGATCCCTCAGCTGAGGGGATCACAAAGCCCATATCTATTTGAATATCCCAGAATACGCTGATGACCTGTGCGTTGGGTGACGTGCACAGGCTATTTCCAGCAGCCCAAAGAATAGCCTGTGACAGATATCAACCAGGGATTATTTTAAGCCCACATTCGTGGTCGTGTTTGGCCAGAGTTAATGAATTGCAAGACTGACTTGGAGGTGCAGTGAATTGTAAACTGAGGCTGGGGTGTTCTGGGAGAACACCGGGATACACCGTGGTGGTGGATTTGCAGTGTGCAGGCACTGAAATTGTGTATCTGTTTTGCTTATAGATCATAAAGGAGATCATGTGAAATGTGCCAGGCAAGGATTTATCTGTGAAGCTCCCCAGAAGAGTAAGTTTTGAGAAAATCTCGGGGCTGCAAACTGACATCAGGACTGACCAAGGCACAGGTTGAGTAAAGCACTGATTGAAGTATAATGTGGATGCCCTGAAGAACAGACAAAATCACTCCTAGCACACAAATTAACATCTGTCTTTTTCCCGTTTTTTATTCCCCTGGTTTTTGAGGGTCACACATCTGTAACACCTGCCAGGCCACAGGACCCCCCTTTGCAGCTCTGAGCAGAGAGATGGTGTCATGTACATCACCAGCAACTTATTCCTCCTTTTAAAAATAGCCATGAGTTTTGGGCCATGTTATCATCACATTTTGAATACTTTCTCTTAATTGAGTTACCCCATCAGGTACTTCACTGTTCCATTCAAAGTTGCTCTCTCTCTGAAAATCACTCTTCACCAGGGAAGAAAAGATAAAGCCTTATTAAAAAATATGTATTACAGGAGATCAGGATAAGCTGCGTGTCTTTCAGCTGTCATCAAATCCTAATTATTTCTTAGATATAGTCACAACAGTCTGTTCATGTTTTGTACATTAGAAATCTCACTTCTCACAAGAAAAAACATTCAGAAAATAGAGGAGAGCAGAGAGAATTGTGGAATCTGTTCCACTTAGATGACTACATCACGACACCTCAGGTTTTGGGTTGATTTATCTCTCTCTCTCCTGGCTGGGGGCTGTATGTGGTGACCAGAACTGTCTGTTTGGGCTGGCAGGGCCCCTCTCCCCCACCTCCCTCCCGTCCCCACAGGCAGAAGCCCTGGCAAAGTCCCAGGGCCGTGTCCTGGCTCAGGGTCAGCGGTCACATCAGGGCACTCTGCCACAGATCCCCTCTGACACCAGGCTCTGCTCCCTGTCTCTCCTTTTCAAAGGAAAAGTGACAAATACAAGAGGAAACTGTTTTCCCGGTACTGTGGGTTGTACAATATTCCCACCCGGACCAACGGCTGGTTCTGTTCCTGGGCAGCTCACCCTGCACTCAAGGACGTCCAAGGTCAAACACTTCATTAATATTCTGTCATTAGCACCGTGATGCAATTCCCAGCCCACCGGCAGCTGCCAGAGCAGCTCTGGGGCAAGAGTCCTTCCTGCCTGGGATATTGAATTTCTCCGCCACGTGTTTTCTGTGTCACTAAAACAAGGAGCAGGGATGTAAATACAGTGCTGGGAACTTGGTAACATACTGTTTATAACACATTACACTGACGTATTTTTGGTGTGTTTTATCTCAGAATTGAAAGCATTCCCAAGCATTCAGTTTCACTGAATCCATGGATATAAGTATCAGAACTGGGTTTGTGTTAGGATGAATCCACCAATCCCTTGTGTTTTCATCCCAAAGTGTTCCTCTCGGCAGAACCCTCCCCGATCTCCACTCTGCCGGGCCAAGCAGCACCACTGCTGGGTGTCCATTTCCCCCTCACCCCACTCCCACCACTGCTGGGACCCTGGAATGTGCTGGAACTTTGAGGGATTTTTTTTTTTTTAAACTTTATTTCATTTTTTAGAAATCCTTGATCCCCGAAAGGATTTTTCTCCAGCAAACCTACAAAGCACTAGTTGGCCAAATGTTGCCCTGAAAAACACTATATAGCTATACACATCCAAACTACAGTGAGAATGGCCCACTGAGATATAATAATATTAAAATTTTATGTGTTGATTACAGGATGACTGTACTATAAATGTTACTGGATATAAAGCAATCACGGGCTAAATTTTACTGGGAGCATAGTTGGAACCACAATGTCTTTTAACCACATTCTTAAGTATAAAACTATGAACGCAGACTTGGATTTTCTTCTGTAATCCAGGAAAGATCAGAACATGGAATTTCAGAATGGTTTGGGTTGGAAGGACCTGAAAACTCACCTCATTCTAACCCCCCGCCATGGGCAGGGACACCTTTCCACTAAACCAGGTTGCTCCAAGGCAATCCTGGCCTTGAACACTTATCTGAACCACAAAACATAATTGGTCAGGAAGAGTTTCAGTCCTTTTCTGCAAAAACTGTTACTAGAAATTGTAATTTAAATAGTATAAAATCTCATGGCGAGCTGTTTCCATCCATCCCCATCCCTCACCCCTCATGTCGTTACATCATACGGGCAAAAAAGTTTCACTAAACGCCTTTTCTGTGCCACCAACATCATCGCACCCAGAGGGAAATAACTCAGCAACCTCTACAGTGCTGACAAGTTGTGACTTAATCGCCTTTTTTCTCCTATTCCTGGAATATTTTGCGAGAAAACAACCTCCCGCAAAGAAAAAAGGCGGTGCTCCACCACCCCCTCAGACATTCTCCCCTCCCCGCCCCCTCAGAGCTCCGCCCGCCCGCTCAGCCCCCGACGCGCTTCCCGCGGTCTCGCGAGATCTGCGCCGCCCTCAGCGCCGGCGCGGCCGCGGCTCGACGGGATCTTTCGAGAATTGCCGGCCCCGCGCTTCCCCCTCAGCGCCGCCGCCATGTCCGTGGTGGGCATCGACCTGGGCTTCCAGAGCTGCTACGTGGCCGTGGCCCGCGCCGGCGGCATCGAGACCGTCGCCAACGAATACAGCGACCGCAGCACGCCGTGAGTGAAGCCGGGGAGCCGCTCTGAGGCGGCGGGAAGGCGCCCGCGGGGCCCGGCGTGGCGGGGCCGGGGAGGGAGGGAAGCGGCGGGGCCATAAGGAGCGGAGGGATAAAGTGCTTAGAGACAAGCGGTAAAGCGCGGCAGACACGGGGAACCCTCTCTGCTTCCTGCCTTTTGTAGAATCACAGAACTGTAGAAGATTAATGGGTTGGAATGGACCTTAAAGCTCATCCACTTCCACCCCCTGCCATGGGCAGGGATACTTTCCGCTAGAGGAAAGGCTGAGAGAGTTGGGGCTATTCAGCCTTGGGAAGAGAGGGTTGCGTGGAGGCCACAGAGCCCCTTCCAGTGTCTGAAGGGACATGCAGGGAAGCCGGGGCGGCGTGGGGGGGCTCAGTAATTCTCTACCTTGAGGGTGGTGAGGCCCTGGCACAGGTTGCCCGGAGAAGCTGTGGCTGCCCCATCCCTGGGAAAGTTCATGGACAGGTTGAACGGAGCTTGGAGCAACCTGGTCTAGTGGAAGGTGGCAGGGGGTTGGAACGGGGTGAGCTTTTAGGTCTCTTCCAACCCAAGCCGTTCTGAGATTCCACGATTCAGTGCGATCACTGTATTCAAACCCTGGTCATGTAATGAGCCCTCCCCACACGTTTCTCAAGAAGAATGTGCATTGCCTCTGTTTAATAAAACTTCCTAAGAAGGAGAGAACTGGAATAAAACTCTTCTACAAATGAATTGCAAAGATGGGAGAAGAGCCTCCAGTGCATCAAACCTGGAGGGAAACAGTTAGGAAAGCTGTCTTAGAAGTGTTTTTGCAGCTTCCCCTGTGTTGTAGTATGGCTTTGCTTAAGCAGACACTGAAGTAAATTGCTGTCTTGGCGAGACAATAGCATCGTCTTGGATGTTTGGGTTTTTTTTTAGATCCCTCACATCACTTCAAAAAGCCCGGAGGCAGAGAGTGACCTTGCTTCTCATTAGACAATACCTCGCACTGTTTGCTTGCTCTTGTCTCTAAGCAATGAATAAACGAAGAAGGAAACTTTGAATTCAGCACATGTGCTCGAGTATCTGGAAGTCTCCTAAGTGTTCTCAATAATATGGAAGCTTAAAGTTGGATGTACTGGGAAAACTAATGTCAAAGCTGTCCTCTAATAACTCCAGGTATTTGGCTCTCAGGGAGTGCTGCTGATAAATATATATATATATTTGTGATATGAACACAAATCTCCCTCATTAAAGGAAATAAGCTAAATAAAATATCTGACATAACGTGTCTCTTGGGAAATAATGCAGTTATGGGAGGCTGAAGTGAAATTGAAAGAAATGAGCATAATGAAAATGAGAGGGTTTTTATCGGAAGTTAATCTCCAGGTACTGTTCTGAGGAAGGCAGAGAACCATCCTGCAAGCAGACCTTTCTATTAAAAGAAATTCTGAATACTTTAAGTGCCTTGGAAACAGAAACCTGGTTCAAAAAGTCACTGCTGAGCAGTTTTTACAGTAGGGAAGATCATGCAAGGTGTTGTGGTAGGTTTCCCCAGGAGCTGGCTCATGGTCAGGGTTAAACACTGTGTTTTCTATAGTGACATCCAAATTTTGGGAAGGCTTAGCAGATGTGTTACTTTAATAATCTGTGTTATTAAAATAAACTTCACTGAGTGCATTGTACTGAGTTCAGTGGCACAGATGACACTCTCACAGAATCCGCTCTCAGCTCTGATACTTGGATTCTTCCAGAATCCTGCAAAATTTGAACTTGCACATCCCAAAGCTGAGCAAAACATGTTTGTCTTTGAGTATGGAAAAATGGTAGAGAGAAAGCTAGTGAAAACAGAGAGGAGAAGATAAGATAGTTTAATTATTTCCATAAGGGTGAAGGGACTTGGATTAAATGAAATCATTGTGACTGGCCCTTATGGAGCTGGTGCTGATTGTCAGTGCAGAGGAAATGAGCTGTCAGGGGACAGGGGATCTTCCCAGGAAGTGACAGTGGGTGGGAGGGTGAGGTAGTGCCTGCAGGTCTGTTTAAGCAGAGATTTTTAGCTTTCTAAAGTTGTTTCATTAGACCTCTGATGACCTTCACTGTGATTGTTTCTACTTATAATGCAGTGGTTAGTTATTCAGCCTCCAGAAGTTGTGTAATAGTGTAATTTGTATTTAATGAGATAACTCTGGTTCCTGTGAACTGATTTGAGGCATAAGACTGTCTGTAAATTCTTCCCTCCCTCCGTCCCTTCTTCCCAGTTTCACTCACCTCTGTGCTGGGTCCCTGCACAGCTCCCCAAGGCTCATCTGAAGTGGTGGATTTGTGTTGGTGAGGGGCTGTTGGTTTGTGAATTTAGCAGTGAAGTAGCTGTTTTTTGGTTTGGTTTTTTTTTTTTTTTTTGTCCAAGAGAAAGGCAATAGTTTATGTTCATGTCTTAATTCCTTTTGGGAGACCAGAGTAAATTAATAATCAACTTCCTGCTCCAGGGCTTCTTAGGTTTTTACCTCCTGTTCCCTTGTTGTGGGTCTACAGAGCATAAACTTCCCACTTTTTATTGACTTGAATAGTTGTTTCAAACAACAACAGATTTATTCAGAAATGTTAATTCTGTTGCAACATGTGCTTTAGGGTAGGCCTTCCTTCATTTATTATGTTATTAATAATTGGAAGAAGATATAAATCCAATGCAATTATATCACTCCACTCTTCCGTTCTGATTTGACAGTTTCTGCTTAGAACACCCAATTCCAAACTTCAGGCTGAGCTGGAATGTGTTTCTTGTGGCAGCCCTATGGCATCACCCTGCTGTAAAGCAGATTCTTGACCTACTGCATGGAGAGCAGCTTAATTACACTGTTAGGATGTTGTGTGAATAGGAGAGATCTCCTTGCTTAATGGCAGGTTTCCCCCCACTAAGTTTACCTCAGTGGTATGAGGAACTTGGATTAGAGGGCTGGATTTCATTTTGTGAGGGCTCCTCCAGTTTGTTAAATATGTAAATCAAGAGGCTTAAGCGGCCTAGGAATTTCTCCAGAAAGGAGGATTTCTTTATTCAGAACTGCGGCTGCCACAAAGCACTGGGGAGTAAAGCATGATTTTCCTTTCTGTAATCCACGTTACTTCAGTGGGTACAGATCAAACTCTCCATCGCCAATCTTTCTCTGCAGGTTTTTTCTTCCTGCCCTTGAAGGGTTTGCCTTAAAACTGGAAAGCTTAGTTAGCATCTGGCACAGACATGTAGGAATGATTTCCTTAATATCTGATTTACCTCCTGTTTGTCTTCTGAACACTGGAGTGTTTCCTGCGTTGTTAGCGACCAACTTATCTTTGAGTGGCTCGGATACACAGGTAATTACTGAGATAAAGGCTGTCTGCCTAGTCAGTACTTAGATGGAAAACTTGAATGAGCATGAATAATTTGGATTTAGTGCTGTTCTACAGTGAGGACATTGCTGTTTTAACTGGAATTACAGTGCCTGATTTTTCCAGAACCCGCAGAACACTCCATGCGCGTATGCCAGTGAGGGACCAACATTCCAATATTAATTGGACCAGTGATATTCTATACAGAGTCAACACCTTTTACCAAAAAGATGTGCAGTGCAGCTGTACCAATCACTGACTGAACTCTTTCTTCTCCTTGTAGATCCTGTATATCCTTTGGCCCCAAGAATCGCTCGATTGGTGCTGCAGCTAAAAGCCAGGTGAGCGTATGGTTTGGATAAAAGCAGCGTCAGTGGCCAGGAATCAGCTCAGCAGAGTGTGGGTTTTATCACTGCAGATAACAGATGTCTCTGAGCCGGTGTCCTGGTGTCTCCATAACTAATGAACAGCTGAGCTTCCTTCAGCTGTTCAGGATGTACTGCTGCTTTGTCATCTGGGATAGAAATCTCAGGGTTGATCCTTGCACATAATGAAATGTACAAAATAAATCTGTGCCTCTTAGAAATTCTGATAAATACTAATTAATTTTTTTTAAGTTGCAAATGTAAATTCTAAAGCTAAGCAGTGATGTTTCACCCTGCCTTAGCTTCTTCCAGTTCCTGTGCATTATGGTGGCTTTTAATTATGTGACTACATTCTGTAGAATTCCATTAAGTGCATGGTTTTGGCAGAAAAGGGGCATACTTGAGTGTAAATAAATACAGCTTGCTTGAGTCTTTGTGGTTGAATTACAACGTAAATTACACCTCTTGGGCGTTCTTGCCCATAGCTTGAATTTCTGTTGCTGTAGGTAGGTAAGCATGATTTAAGGGCTGAGAAGAAGTTAATCTGATTGGATTTGCTTGTGATATTTAGGTCCTGCTGTATCATATTTTATGTTGCTGTGAAACCCCTATAAAAATGATTTATTTTTTCAAGTCTCCTACAGGAAGTGAGTAGTCAAACAGTTGGGTTTTCTTAGCCTAAAAGCCTAGAGGTACATGAAGATTCATTATCTAGAATACAAAAATCACTGGACACAGCCATGTTGTTCAAGAACAGCACAACTATACTAGAACCAAACACAGCTGTTTTTTCTGGAATTGAGTGTCTGCTTAGGTTAACGAAATCCATTGGCACAGAGCCCAGTAGAGATGAGATATGTCCTGCAGAAACTAAACCTAGAGAACATCCAGCCCAGGTTACTTAGGAAATAGACACCTGACTGGAACCGAATCCCAGGTAAATGCTGTATGGAACGGTGCTTGTCTGCTCTCTCAGTTACTGTGGTTTTCAGTACGTGCCTTGCTCTGATGTCAATGAAAGAATTCAGCTTATTTGCACTACATGAAACAAGCTGTGATGATTTTTCCCTTCTCCATTTGTGCTGATCTCTGCTGTTAATAAAAGACAATCTACCTTTTGTCAGTTCAATCAAGGTGACAATATCATCTTGGGGCCCTCGTGGCTTTTTAAAGCTTCATGCCAAGGTCCTTGAGCTGTTTTGTGAGAGTATCTGTGTTGATTGTCTTGTGCACGTGATGAACCTGAGCTGGAGTTTATATCTGTGTGCTTGTTATGTTTGGGAAATAACTGACTGCAGCGCGCTGGAAAGGTAGGGGTAGGAAACAGGTAAATGGGAAAGAGTTCTACAGAGTGAACTACACGTACACAGTGAAAATTGAGTGCTACTGTAATCAATATTTCATAGACTCTTGCCTCAGTTTTTAGCATACATTTATTTTACATCTCAAATTCCCGCAGGTTCCCTGAGCAACCAGAGGGAAGTTACCTCCCAGCGCCTGCCCTGACACTATTAAGATACAAATGACAAAAATATTCTGGCGAGAGAAGCATGAGAACAAAACTCTTGTCTTCTGTTTGAAATTCAGATGTTTCCCTGCCACGATGTATTAAAGATTTCTTTTCCTCTAGGTTATTTCAAATGCAAAGAATACAGTACAAAGTTTTAAAAGATTTCATGGTCGTGCATTCTCAGATCCCTTTGTTCAAGCTGAAAAAGCAAGCCTTGCCTATGAACTTGTCCAGCTGCCAACAGGCTCAACTGGCATCAAGGTAAGTCTGGCATGTTTGAGAAAGAGCCAGAGGAAGAAACTGATAAAGTTTCCTTTTATCTCTTTATTTTAAATCTGCTCACTGTAGTTTCTGTTCTCTTTTGAATTAAAAGTCTTAATAGGGAATGAAAGGCTAATAATGGGGATGGTGCATGGGTTTTACTGGAGTGTAATATGTGTGCACAATTTTTATTTGAAGGCCATGTATATGGAAGAAGAAAGAAACTTTACTATTGAGCAGGTGACAGGAATGCTTCTTACCAAATTAAAGGAGACAGCTGAGAATGCGCTTAAGAAGCCTGTGGTTGACTGTGTTGTTTCTGTAAGTATGTGATACAACAAAATATGTAAGACTTATTTACTATCATAAACTGAAATCTTGCAGCATTAAATTAAATGTGATTAAATCGCCCATTAAACTTGAATATCTGGGTATAATATTTGTTACCTATTTCTGGTTCTTTGCTACAAAAGTGAGCAGCTTGTGATATGGAATGGAAGAAGATTCACAAAAAGTAACCTTGTCTTCATGTAATATTTCTTTTTCTTTTTTCTCAATTGCAAGTGAAATGAACACTGAATTTGAACGATGCCTCAGCTCTGCTCTACAGACTCACTGTCCACACTTTTAACTGTTTACTGAAGCTGGCTGTGGGAAATGTTAATATTGACACTCTGATCCCCTTGCAGGTTCCTTGTTTCTACACAGATGCAGAAAGGAGGTCTGTGATGGATGCTACACAGATTGCTGGTCTCAACTGTCTGAGACTAATAAATGAAACAACTGCAGGTAATTCTTTCATCTCCCTCCCTCAGTGTTGTAGTTTTGTTAGATAAAAGGGCTTTTTCTCTGCCAGTGAGCCTGCCTCTCTGGAATTACAGTTCATTTTATGAGCTTAAAATAGATGAGTTGATCATAAATTTTCTTAACCTCTGGTCTGTTCTTTTCATTGCTTTACAGAGGCTTAAAGATATTTCTTGGATATCTGTTTTAATGCAGCCAAAGGAAGGGCTGATTCAGCTTGATGTTCTTCTATGTTTCTTCAGCACCGAGAATTTTGTTGAATAAGATCAGTGTCTGTAACTTGAGAATTACATCCCTAAACAGCATTAGTATTTCATTGTACCACTTATTTCTTGAGCAATTACAAAACTGAGTGTCCTAACTATACTTTTATTTCTGTAGTTGCCCTTGCATACGGGATCTATAAGCAAGACCTGCCTGCCTTTGAAGAGAAGCCACGGAACGTTGTTTTTGTGGATATGGGGCATTCTGCGTATCAAGTTTCTGTTTGTGCATTCAACAAAGGCAAACTGAAAGTAAACAATCTGTTGCACATGCATTTCAATAATGTAGCACATTCATCAGCACATCCAGGGACTGTGGCAGGCAAGCCTGCTTGGCTTCACAGAAGTGTGTCCAGACAGCTCAGTTCATGTTCTTAAAATTGCACTTTGTCTGGAGCGAAAGTAGGGCAGGGAACTAGAGAGCTTTTGAGCAGTGTGTGGAGGAAGCAAACATGCCTTAATCAGCAGACTTTGGCAAAGAATAAAAAAAACTGGATTAAATGGTTTATTCGGAAATTACCATATCTGACTACATGCTGCTTTCAAAAAAATACTCCATTTCAGTCATAATATCCAGCATTAAAGCAGGAATTCTTAGAATAAGGTGTGACAGACGTTTTTAACCTCATGTAAAAGAGTAAAAGCATTCTTAATTACTTTAAGCTGCTGGTGGAAGCTAAGGAAGTGACAGTGTACTTCTGAGTGTACGTTGCCAAAGCATTGGTGTTTTCCAGCAAATACTAACGTTTCCTAATGGCTTTTCTGAACTTCACAGTTCCAATAACATCATCTTGATTGGCTAGAGAAACATGCAAATTTTAAAGCATGGAGTAGAGAAATGCAGAGAAATGTTCTGAGAACATTAGCTTTGTAGTAGTTCTGTTTAGTGAGGAAATGTAACCTACTTTGTGTTTCTCTCAGATTTGTCTTTTAAACTTGAAAACCATGGCAGTATGAAAGGGATGCTTTTGGGTCTAGATTGGAGAGCTGGGCAGCAAGGCAATCGGAGAGTGTAGAGACCAAACCCAGTCTGAGGGTGTATTGAGGGTAATGTGTTACTTCACTGATTCCTGTTCCTTAAAAAATAAGTTCCCAGTATGTTCCCACATCAGAATCAGGTGAGGTGGATGGGCTACAGGTGTTCTTTGCAAATAATTCCTCCATCAAAAACAAGTAGCTATTTGCAAGAGTTAATGTCATTTATTCTCCTCTTGTTTTATTTTTAGCTTGATGTAAGCATGTTCCACCCTTATGAGGCATCAAATATTAAACTGGGACATGATTCAAACTGACAGTGGCTAAGCAGAATTTGGAAACGCATGGTCTGCTCACAGCAATAGTTACTGAACAGATTGTGTTATTAAGCCTTGTGCTGTCTTCCTGAATTTCTTTTAGGAGCAATTGTCACCTCATTCCAAGAGGGGTGGGGGCCAGGGCTGCTGTTTAGCATTTGAGATAGCAATGTTGTGATCCTTGCCTTGATTTAGAGTTGAACTATATTTGAAACAAAGCAGTGCTTTGATGTTAACTGCTAATTGGTTTCACTGGGTAATGGCTCATTATACTATTACTGAAGGATTCCATTTCTTTAAGGTTCTTGCTACAGCGTTTGATACAACACTTGGAGGCAGGAAGTTTGATCAGGTGTTAGTAGAATACTTTTGCGAAGAATTTGGAAAGAAGTATAAACTAGACATAAAGTCCAAGATCCGGGCGCTGCTGAGGCTTTATCAGGAGTGTGAGAAGCTGAAAAAACTGATGAGTGCCAACGCCTCTGATCTGCCTATGAACATCGAGTGCTTCATGAACGACATAGATGTCTCTGGAATGATGAACAGGTAACGTTTGAACCTTTAGAAGGGCAAGCTTTAGAGTGCCCTTCAGTCAGAAGATGGTACTAAGTAGCTCTTTGGACTGGAGAGAGGTGGGAACTCAACAAACAGCATGTGCAGGAATGCTGCTCCAAATGGAAAAGTTTAGAGACTGGTCAGTGGCCTTGAGTTAGGAGAGAGGGCTGTGAATGTTAAAAGGGTGTCTGGATTGTTGGAACCAGGTTGGTCTGGGAGAATATACTAAAGTATAGAACTAAGGTTGGGGGAGAGAAAAATCTGCAGTACACAGTTCAAGTGGCATTCCTTCAGTTTTACATCCTGTTGTGTTTGCAGCATTGCTTATGGTGTGTTACAGCTTTGTTTTGTGGCTTCTTCCAACAGAAGCAAATTTTTAGAGATGTGTGACGGACTCCTTGCAAGAGTCGAGCCACCCCTTCGCAGCGTCCTGGAGCAGGCCAGTAAGTGTGTGTGCGTTGTGTTCTGCATGCAGAACAGAGACAGCCAGAGTGCAGACTTCCTTTGGGTGTGGGACAGATGGATTTAGCCCAAAAACAGTTTCTTGCTTTAGTAGTTTTAAAAACTTTTTAACACAAGCCAAGATTTGAAATTCTTACTGCTTAGAAACTTAGAGAACAAGCTTAAAGTAATGATTGGTCTAATAAAACTTGTAGTTTATTCATGTGAAACAGAAACATTTAATCTATAAAAACCATTGTTTGACTCTTTTCTAGAGTTAAAGAAGGAGGATATTTATGCCGTAGAGATAGTTGGTGGTACCACAAGAATCCCTGCTGTAAAAGAGAAGATCAGTAAATTTTTTGGCAAAGAAGTCAGTACAACTCTGAATGCAGATGAGGCTGTGGCACGAGGTTGTGCACTGCAGGTAAAAAGTGGTTTGTTTTGGTTGTATTTTTATTGAAATCCATAAATATTCGAGTCAGAGTCTACAAGTAACATGAAATGTACTTCATGTGTGATGTAGAATGGATGCAAATAAACTTTAAGTGTGCAGTTGGGAGAATGAGAAGACCAGCATAAAGTGATTCCTCTGTGCTGTTTGTCTGAGCCGAATCAGTGGGTCAGTGATGCTTGTTGAAATGTTTTTCTTCTGCTGTGTCTGGAAACCATCCAGGGTTCCCTCTTCCAGAGTACTTTGAGGGGCCTGGGTTAAACAGGGCAAATTAATTTTTTACAACACTACTGATAAACTTGAGATACGGCAGTTGCTTAATGACGTGGGTGGAAATCAAAGCTTAGGTTCTTGCTAATGGAAATCTGTGTCCTAAGCTGGACTTGGTCACTGTTGAATGGCTTAAGCAGTAGTAAATACTCTGTAGTTACTAGTGCTGCCATCTCTTGAATGTACCTGAATTTTCCTCTCATCACTTCTAATATATGCTCACAGTTCTGTTCCGTTAGGGATATGAACTAGCTGTTGGAATCTGCTTAAAAGAGAACTTTGTGTTCTAGTATGCCGAAGTCCTGGTCCTATGTCATGCTAGAAAAGTAACTTTAGTTAAATTTAATTTCTGATTTCTTATGTTGGCACTGAAAACTCAGTAGCCCAATGATAGCAAACCAAACACAATGACTCTAAAGTAAAACTTGTGTATTTCCGTTTTCAGAGCGAGCAGATTGTAACAGCTGCTTGAGAAGGAAGGGTTCTTAGTGCTTCCAGTGCTTGTTATGCAGGTCCTAAGTCCATCAGTATTAGTCTCCCTTAACACACAGTAAATCTACACATTAAGCAGCATAAATAGCTACTTGCTGAATTAAATTGCCATTCATCTGAAGTCTGAAAGTTTGTAATGTGGCTCTTGTGCTCTTGCAGTGTGCTATTCTATCCCCGGCTTTCAAAGTGAGAGAGTTTTCTATCACAGATTTGATACCGTATCCTATTTCTTTGCGATGGAATTCCCCAGCAGAGGAAGGGCTAAGGTAAAAATAGTTCTATCTTCTTGCCTTTACAGCTTGAAACTGAATGGTGATGAGTAGATTAAATAACACAGTAGGAGTAAATACCCTTAGAATAGTGCCTATTTAACACTTCAGATTTTGACACTTATGATGTTAATGACAATTTAAAACACAATCAAGGTCAAGTGGCAGTTTGGCACTTGCTACATGGCTGTTGGTCTTACTCGACCTGGAAAGTCAGGACAGGCTTTTGTCATTTCATAAGGAAGCTTTTCCTTAGGATAGAAGAGTATCTAGAAATGTGTTGTTGACTTACTAGCTGCTTTGTCCCACATATCGAACAGATGCTGTGTTTTCTCTTGCAGTGACTGTGAGGTCTTTCCCAAGAACCATCCTGCTCCGTTTTCCAAGGTCCTCACATTCTACAGAAAGGAGCCCTTCACTCTGGAGGCGTACTACAGTTCCCCCAAGGACCTGCCTTACCCAGATAGTGCTATAGGTTAGGACCATTCTGTGGCTTTCAGCTTTATTCATAATCTTGTCCATGTTCCAGGACTTTTCTGTCTAATTATATAATCTGGAAGTGCATCCTATTACAAATTCTGTAGGGACAGGTTTCCAAATGGATCTACAGTAAAATAAATGAAGTAACATGAAGTTTATGGGCAAGAAGAGCATCCTAATGTTGGAGCAAACCTTAAAGGGGAACGCTGAGAGGTGTGCAGTCTTTTGCTGTGTTACAAGTAACACCAGCTTTACAACATACCTTAGAGAATTCCTAATAGGTATGTGTTCCCAGCATTGCTGAGTAAAAACTGGATTGTCTGACTTGAGTAGGATTTGATATCCCCTGAGTGCATCGCAGTGAGCTGTGTCAGCAACAGGCAGGTTTTACTTTGCCTTCAGCACTTATGTTTATCAAATCTGTTTGGCTTTTTTCTCTCTGGGATTGTTTAGCTCACTTCTTGGTTCAGAAGGTCACTCCTCAAACAGATGGATCCAGTTCCAAAGTGAAAGTCAAAGTCAGAGTAAATATCCATGGCATTTTCAGCGTTTCAAGTGCATCTTTAGTGGAAGTTCATAAATCTGATGAGAACGAAGAGCCTATGGAGACAGATCAGCACGCAAAGGAGGAAGAGGTGACAGACTTCATTGCTCTCAGCTTCTTAAAATCCTGGTGAAACACAACTGGCTGAGTTCTGGGAAGGGTCTGAGACTTGTGTAATAATTTAGTAGACAAGTCCAGCAACTAAAATATGAGATTAAGTACTAATTGTAGCATGTTACACCAGTGACAAATCTCTTTAAATCAGGACTGTGAGATGTGGATGAAATTGTTAATCATGGAGATGTTGCTTGCCTGAGCAAAGACTGGGATCTCAATGATGCCTTAAGATTCCACTTTTCAGTCTGTTTCTTTTGCCCAAAAGAGCATTAGAGGTGTAAGTGAAGTGATCAGCCTAGGAACTGAAACAGTGATCTGCACTGGTTTAATGTGTGAAATTGGATCTCTCTGAATTTCAGAAGATGCAAGTAGACGAGGAGCAACAAAAAGCTGAAGAACAACAGCAGACCCAACCTGAAAATAAGGCCGAGTCTGAAGAAATGGAGGTAATGTGAGCATTTGAGACTATTTTCATGAGATTCCTGAGAATATGCAGAGTGTGAGCATATCTGCCTATGACAGACTGCCTTTGTCATAGTTCTGGAAGCTGAACTTTTATTTCAGTGCACTGGTAGTCTATTGTGTTTAGAGCTTTAGAAAGGACAAAATGGCACTGATAACTGCAGACCTGTCAGGTGACCTGGTACTGATAAAATGAGGGAACTCTCCTGTTCATAGAAGAAATCATCATCTAGTTTTCAATAATTTAAACACTAGAAAAGTGTTATACTGTGAGCACCATGACCCATGAATGTAGACAGTGTGCCCAGAAAAGGATGGCGGTTGCATTTATTATCTCAGACTTCAGCGGCTGAGGTATCGGAATGACAGGGAGTGTTTAGTTCTGATGTTGAGGTGCACTCACTCAGTCACAGTTTTTCTAATGTAATTCTTGACTGGTCGCCTTGAACTGACTGATGATGTTGTTTTTAATGTGAGTATATTTTTCGTCGTAGACTTGTCAGGCTGACTCAAAAGACAAGAAGGTGGATCAACCACCTCAAGCCAAGAAAGCCAAAGTGAAGACGACCACAGTGGATCTTCCCATTGAGAACCAGTTGGTGTGGCAGATAGGGAAGGATATGCTCAACTTATTCATTGAGAACGAGGTAAACTCTTACTTTACCAAGCTAAAAATGTTACTAGTTGGTCTCCAGAAATGTTGGTGTGCATTAAATAAGGTTAAGGCTGGTCAAGGAAAGGAAAAGGAAGAAATCATGCAGTTAAAATTCTAATGTGAACAACAGTGCCCCATGGAGGAAGAATACATTCCTCCTGCTCAGTGCTGCTGTAACTCTCACCGAAGAGCTGTTCTGCAGGAAACCTCCAGAATCACCAGCAGTTACAAGGTACAGGTGGTCCATCAGGGTGAAGGTTTCTCACCTGGAGCAAGATTGTTCTGTACTGTTTTGAATAGCACACCAAAACTCAAAATTGATTTTTATTCATGTGCTGTGTTAGAACAGTTCTATAAATTACAATATTGCAAAATCTTTTTCAAACTTAAGCCTTTTCTCACAAGGTGTTCTGACAATAAATATTAAATAATTAGCTTTTTAGCCAACTAATTTGACAATTTGTTCACAGGGTAAGATGATAATGCAGGACAAGCTGGAGAAGGAGAGGAATGATGCCAAGAATGCAGTGGAAGAGTATGTGTATGAAATGAGAGACAAACTCTGCAGTGTTTATGAGAAATTCGTTGGTGAAGATGTGAGTACTGCTGCTGGATTGTCCTTTGATATGTTGTGTTACAATGAGCAGTAATAACTTTTGACCTGTATCACACACTGTGCTTACTTATATATTCAGACTTCAAATTTGAAGAAATAACTTGTAACCTTTCTGGCTCTGAAGATAATCTGCTAAATGTGGCTCAGGCACAAATCGCTGGTTCTCTTCCAAAACAGTTGCAGCAATTAAGATGGTATCAGGGTGTGTTTCCAGACTAGGAGCACTTGCACAATCATTTTAGGACAACCTGTTCTATTTTGGCTCTTTGTCAGTATTTAGGATAGTTTTAAGATTAGAAAAATTAAGACAGAGCAGCCCTACCCAGGAATATAATAAATGGCATTGTCTGACTAAATGTGGGCATTTGTATCTGGACTGGTTGCCTAAAAACTTCTTGGCTTTATTAATCAGCTTTCCCTGTTGCACTGAAGGAGCTGGGTGTGTAATTAATATAATTCTAGTGGGATGAATCACTCTGGACTCCTGACTGGATCTCCATTGATTAGTGGAGCCTTGCCAGCCAGGTGTCTGCAGAGCCCAATACCCACATCAGAGCCCAAACTGGGACGTGTCAGGTAACAGTTACGGCATCTTAGCTAAAGATAAGTTTCCTCTGTTCTCAGACTTGCTCATATAGTGATGATGAAAATGGGAAGGGGGGAAAAAAAAAAAGCCTTTTATGTGACGGTATTGATCTAAACTGCAGGTGTCACAGATGGTTCTTCCTTGAGCCTGGTCTCCACCACAACACCATACAGAAGAATATTTTGTTTCTTTAGGATAAAGAGTTTCAGACAGAGTTCTTTGGGTTCTAAAAATATAATTCTTCCAGAAAGATTCCAAGCGTCATTTAATGCCATCTGTCATCTAATAAATTATCTCACCGTCTATTTTGTGTGGGTTCCTTCAGGATCGGAACAGCTTCACGCTGAAGCTGGAAGATACAGAAAATTGGCTTTATGAAGATGGTGAAGACCAGCCCAAACAAATATACATTGATAAATTGACAGAATTGAAGGTAGGTGGTTCTTACATTCCCATGGGAGTTTATTGAAGCTGGAGAACTTTGTTGCAGTGTGGAGCTGTCTGGGATCTGCTGGTTTGGAGGTGAGCACTGGTGACAAACTGCTTGGTTTGGTTTTTAATTACGCGAGGGGCAGTTCTCAATAGTCCTGTAACAACACAGGGTTGAGGGAGGCTCAGTCTTCCCTGTAAGTGGAGAGGAGAGTCAGAGTTCCAGGGAGTTTAGAAACATTGGTGTGTCCTGTCAAACCTTGCAGTATCCCACAGTAATGCTCCATGGATTTTGATACCTTTCGTGCTTTGTTTCAGGCTCTGGGTCAACCTATTCAGGCAAGATTCCAAGAATCGGAGGAAAGACCAAAAGCATTTGAGGAGCTGGGGAAGCAAATCCAACAGTACATGAAAGCTGTTCATGCATTCAAAGCAAAGGTATTTCCACACTTTAATTTCTGGAAAATGTAAGGAAATGGTACAGATCTTGTCTGAATTTTAGGTAAGCTGCTTCAGACAAAAAGCTGGTGCTACTATCTGGTGAGCTTATGTTTAATAGATTTTTCATAAGTGGATGTTGGCTTGCCAAGTCTGAGTCTTTTTTTTTAATCAGGTGTTGATTTCCTCATGGAGGGAGAATGCCAGCAGCAGTAGAACTTCAGGTCTCTGGTTACAGAGCTGTGGGTGATCAGCTCAGTTTCTCTGCTAACCAGAACAGCCTCCTGGCTCAGTGGTCTTTAATATTTTGAAGCTAAAAGTCTGAAGAAATAAGAGTGCATTTTGTGCTCAGACATTCACAGAGCTGCTTTGGCTGTTTCAGGATGAACAGTACGAGCACCTCGATGAAGCCGACATGGCAAAGGTGGAGAAGAATGCGAATGAAGCCATGGAGTGGATGAACAACAACCTCAATCTGCAGAACAAGAGAAGTCTTACTTTGGACCCAGTTATAAAAGCAAAAGACATCCAGGCTAAAACTAAAGTAAGTTTGTCTACATAAATCGTTATATTTCCATGATTTTTTCTGCTTATTGGTCTTGTTTTTTGTGCTCAGAAAACACTGAGGTGAGAAATCTCAAATGTATTGATGAACATCAACCCTCAACTTGAATACCCACTGGTGCTGTCAAAAGTTAAAGTACAACTGTGGGGAGGTAAAAACATTTCTAACAATGTTTTATTTCTGTGTTTTGTAGGAATTGGCAAGTATTTGTAACCCCATAGTCAGCAAACCCAAACCCAAGGTGGAACTGCCGAAGGAGGAGCAGAAGCCGACAGAACCCAACGGACCAGTGGATGGGCAAGGAGATGCCAAGAGCGGAGCCCAGGCCCCCGAGCAGGGCACTGCCCCCACAGCCACTGAGAAGAAGCTTCCAGAAATGGACATTGACTGAATTTCAGCACTTGTTTATATTATTGCAAACTACAATAAAGCTTTAAGTTGTCAACTTTGTATGTTCTGAATCCAAACTGAAGCAAGCGAATCCCACAGCGCTCTTGGTAACTCCTGGAGAGGTTTGGGCAGGGCAGCAGGTCAGAACACAGAGGTTAGCAAAGGACTTGCTCAGCTCAGCAGTGTTTGCCGTTATTGATTGTACTTAGAAGTTTTGGTAGTATAACTAGCCCTATAGGAACAGCCATAACCTGCTTCTCCATTTTTGATGTCCAGGGTGAGTCAATCTTCCTTTGAAGGACAGCGACAGCAACACCTGAAGTCTGACGTTGACATTGCTCTTCCCTTTCCCTGGAGATTGCAGGAGCTGGGACTGCAGGGAGGGAAGGGGAGAGCCCGAGGTAGAGTCTTCCATTGCCCGTGTTTTAGTGTTTGTGCCTGCTCTGGACTTACTCTGATTTGCACTGGAACAGTTGATGGTTACAGGAGGTTTGCAGAGCAGTGGGTGGTTCATCAGCACCTTTATTCCTTAGCCTAGACTTTAGATCAGACTCTGAATGTGCTCCTGGACATGGAATTGGGTTTCTGGCAAACTCCCTAGCTAATTAGGCCCTGTAAATTCTTTGTCTCTAGTTAAATTAGCTGCTTGTAGAAAAAGTGAATTCTTGTATTTCAGCTGCCTATGCTGATAGTTGATTCTGACTATTCTGATCTATTTTTTTCTGGCAGGGGTATGCTTGCTTCCATGAGGCCTTCATTTGGAATGCTTGGTTTTTTGGTTTAGGTTTTTGTTTTTTTTTTTCCCCAGGAAAACCAAGAACTGATGGATTTGTCTTTTTTTTTTTTTTTTTCTATGAGCTTTATACAATGATTTGCTTCTAGTACTGATTGTTATTAAACTTGCAAACATTAATTTGTATGTGTTAAAATCCAAAGCTGAAAAAACACCCATTCAGATATTGCAAGAAATAAATGCACTGGATTCTACTGGATCACCTTCTCCAGCTGTTGATTCCAATAGAGAGAGGACGGTGTCGGAGTGTGCGGGGAGCTCTGCGGGTCTGCACTGGGGCTTTAAGGCTTCCATGTTCGCAGGGGTGCAGTGGGGTGTGAGGGGTGTCGGTTCAAGCCCATCGTAATCACAGAACCAAGGACTGGCTGGGGTTGGGAGGGACCTCTGGAGTCCAACCGCCCTTGCCCTGGCAGGGTTACCTGGAGCAGGAGACGCAGGAACGAGTCCAGATGGGTTTGGGACGTTTCCAGAGAGGGAGACTCAACGTTCCCCCCGGCGCAGCTGTTCCAGTTCTCTGCCACCCTCCATGGAAAGAAGTTCTTCATGTTGAACTTAGATGTATGAATGTAAAGAAGTATTGCTGATGGATCGGGGGGGCTCGGGGACCGTCCGGTGCCTGCCTCGGGCGGGGAGGGGGCGGCCGTTCCCTGAGCACCCTCGGGCTGGGCTGCGCCGGCCCAGCCCTCCCGGCCGCCGGGGGAGCTGCGGGGCTGGGCCGAGCCGGCGCCTCCTCCGCCCGGCAGCGCTTCCCGTCCTTTCCCGTCCCTTCCCTTCGCTCCCCTTCCCTCCCCGCCGCCGCTCCGCCAGGGGCTGAGCCGGGCCCCCCTCGCTGTCCCCGGGCCCGTACGGCCGCGGCTGCCCCGGGTGAGGGACCGGGTGAGGTGGGGCCGGGCCGGGCCGGGCCTCCCTCCGCCTCGGGGGCCGCGGGTGCTCCCGCTGCTCCCGCGGGGCTCCCCGCCTCAGGCGCAGCGGAGGGAACGGCTGTAACCGCCATAACAACGGCGGGGCCGCCGGCGCCAGGCTCGGCCTGGAATTTGGGGGTTATTCCTGAACTCCTTCCGTCCCGCCCCATCCCCGTGGGGTCGTGCCAACCCCGTGTTGGGGGCCCCCGGGTCAGCCCGGGACGCGCAACGCGGCCAGTGCTCCTCAGGCTGGGAATAAACATCCAGCTGGGAATAAACATCCCCCTTTCGGATGCGCTGCTGCGGGTGTTGGGGATGGGAGCGCGGAGAGGGCTTTAACCCCTGAGCGTGTGTTGTTTCTCCGCCCGCAGCCCCAGAGACGGTGCCAGCACCGCAGGTTCTTCCCACAGCACGGACGTGTTCGTGTCTTACATGAGAAGTGCCCGACTCCGGCCCCAAACAGGAATGGTCACGGACCAGCACCTCGGCCCTGCCACCGCGCTGCTGTGAGTCTGAAGGTAATCCATCAAATGTGGCTTTATTTTCCCAGATCTAGAACTGAGAGATACCCTAGGGGCGCATCTACAAGATACCTGTGCAGGATTAGAACCTTCTTATTGATATCTTCAATAACCAGTCACAAGTAGGGCTGTTTCCTTGTTCGCTTTAGAACCCTGGACAAGAGCTACCATTACTAATTCCTTTTTTAGGGTCTATTTTCTCTTTCAAACATCAATGAAATGTCCTTGTGCCATCTCTGTGTTTCATTATTCATCTGTCTTTAGCTACTAACACATGGTTTGCTTTCTGACATTTCAGTATTCTATTGGCTTATTTTATTTTATAAAACTACCAATATTTTTTCAACCTGTAGAACCTCCTTAATTATATTTCACGTTGTTACTTGGGTTTCTAACTCTTACAATAGTTTAAAGTAGATATCCTGAATTAATCATTGGAATAGGATGCGTTAACTCAGTTGATGTTGCAGAGTGGTGGTAACTCCACAGGAAAGTTAAATGTCTTCAGAGGACAAGGAAGCTCAGGAGGACGAGCTGCTGGCTCTGGCCAGCATCTATGATGAAGATGAGTTTAAGAGAGCCGAGTCTGCCCAAGGAGGAGAAACAAGAATTTGTCTGGAGCTGCCTCAAGACTTCAAAATTTTTGTGAGTGGTGAGTTGAGATGTTTTGTGTTATCCCCAAGGAGATGTTACCAAGCTTGTTTTGTGGTTGTGGAGTGTCCTACAGGAGCAATGACTGGACAAAGCCATGGCTCAGCCTGTGCTGTGCTTGTGGTAGTGTTGGGGTTTGTATTTGAGTAGTTTAATCCTCACACACATAACTTCTTCAGTAAACTTTAAAATTACAGATGAGTATTTCTTCGGAATAATTAAATTCCTTTATTGACTTTTTATTCCCTTGAGGATATGTCTTTTCAGGTTCCTGGTTTGAGCAGGATCTGACATTTCACGGTTCTGGTGTTCTGCTTTAATCACAGAGCTACAACCCCCTAACGTTTTACCACACTGAGTTTTGTTATTTAGGGTTGAAAAGATAATTTTAACCCCAGAAATGTATCAAATTAAAAGACATTGGGTGCTGTCATAAACAGTGACAGTTCATTAGTTTTCGTTTTCCTGTTATTTCTCAACCTGCCTCGGTTGTCTCAGGTTCAGGCAGTTCCACAGAAAGCCTCCAGAGCAGTGGGTTTGAGTACTCCGTGTGCTTCCTGCCTCCCCTCGTGCTGAATTTTGAGCTCCCACCTGACTACCCATCGACATCCCCACCAGTGTTCACCCTCAGTGGGAAATGGCTCTCCCAGGCCCAGGTTTGCAGAAGATTTTTAACATTTTGACAGAGCTGAGCGAGTTAGTAGTTAACAGTGTTATGGGGAATGTTGATGAAAGTAAAAAAAAAATTATGACATTGCTCTTCAGTTGGCTCTTCTTTTGTCTCTGTTTTGTTTTCACTTGGTCACTATTCTGAGGAAGAAGAGTTTTCATTGGCGAGAACTATTTTATATGTATTTTTTGGGTACATTAAAAACTGGTGAATCTGTAATCAAAGTGTGCACTATGGACTGTGGGAGGAGAGGAACTCAGTAAGGAGTTGTCAGAACTTAACCAAAATCAGGAATTGTTTGTTCTTTTCCAGCTCAGCGCTCTTTGCAAACACTTGGACAATGTGTGGGAAGAGAATCGAGGCTGTGTGGTCCTGTTTGCCTGGATGCAGTTTCTGAAGGAAGAAACACTGAGTTACCTGAATATTTCTTCCCCGTATGAGCTCAAAATGTGCCCTCAAGGGAAAGCACAGAGTCAGACGCAGTTGGGGCCCCTCGACGCTGGGAAGGACTGTGGGGGTGCAGCAGGCTCTGCCACAGCTGAGGAGGAAATCATGGATGCCAGAGCTGTGCAGGACGTGGAGTCATTGTCGAGTCTGATCAGGGAAATACTGGACTTTGACCAGGCCCAGAGGAGGAAGTGCTTTAACAGTAAGATGTATTTGTGCAATATCTGCTTCTGTGAGAAGCTGGGCAGCGAGTGCATGCACTTCACCGACTGCAGCCACGTGTACTGCAAAGCCTGCCTGAAGGACTACTTTGAGATTCAGATCAGGGATGGGCAGGTCCACTGCCTCAACTGCCCCGAGCCCAAGTGTTCTTCTGTCGCCACTCCTGGCCAGGTAATAACACGTGTGCACACAGGGCTGGAGAGTCCTGCTAACTTACCCCAAATTACAGGGACAAAGTGTGGCTTTGCATGGTGAGCACTGGGAATCTCAGAGTCACTGAGGCTGGAAAAGACCTCTGATATCACAGAGTCCAATCTGTGACCCATCCCCACCTTGTCAACTGGACCAGAGCACTGAGTGCCACGTCCAGTCATTCCTTGAACACCTTGAGGGATGGGGACTCCACCACCTCCCTGGGCAGCCCCTTCCAATGCCTGACAACCCTTTCAATGAAGAAATTCTTCCCGATATCCAACCTGAACCTCCCCTGGCACAGCTTGAGGCCATTTCCTCTTGTCCTGTCCCTTGTTCTCTGGGAGCAGAGCCCAATCCCCACCTGGCTCCACCCTCCTGTCAGGGAATTGGAGAGAATGAGAAGGTGCCCCCTGAGCCTCCTTTTCTCCAGGCTGAGCTCCCCCAGCTCCCTCAGCTATTCCTTGTGCTCCAGCCCCTTCCCCAGCTCTGTTGCCCTTCCCTGGACACGCTCCAGCCCCTCGATGTCTTTTTTGTTGTGAGGGACCCAGAACTGACCCAAGGACTGGAGGTGCTTCAGTAGTGCCCAGCACAGAGGGAGGATTCCTGGGGACATTTTTTTCATGCTCTGAGCCACACAGAGTCATTGGAGTTAAAACTGTATCCCTTGGCACCTATTTTGCCCAGTTTATGAGTGCTGCCATTGATCAGCATCCTCCCATTCCATTTGACACTGCATGCACATTCCATTTAACACTGCATGCTTTTTCTTTTCCTAATTATTATTAGAATAGCATTTCTGGGAATATTTTCATGACCTGTTGGAGAATAAAGTGGATTCATCCCAACTGTAGGGATTTTTTCATTGACTTACTGTCTTTTGCTGATGGTAGGAGGCTCAGAATTTCATATGCAGGTAATCATAGAATCCCAGGATGGTTTGGGTTGGAAGGGACCTTAAAGCTCACCTCATTCCCCCCCCTGCCATGGGCAGGGACACCTTCCACTAGACTAAGTTGCTCCAAGCCCCGTCCAACCTGGCCTTGGACACTTCCGGGGATGGGGCAGCCACAGTTTCTCCGGTCAACCCGTGCCAGGGCCTCGCCACCCTCACAGGCAAGAATTTTTTCCTCACATCTCCCTGTGGCCTTTAGGTGAAGGAGCTGGTCGGAGAGGAGCTGTTTGCCCGCTATGACCGGCTGCTCCTGCAGTCCAGCCTGGACCTGATGGCTGATGTGGTGTATTGCCCCCGCCCGGGCTGCCAGACCCCCGTGATGCAGGAGCCCGGCTGCACCATGGGCATCTGCTCCTGCTGCAACTACGCCTTCTGCACCCTCTGCAAGATGACCTACCACGGGGTGTCTCCGTGCAAAGTCACCGCAGGTGAGGCACCTCCGCCCCGTGTTCCAAAGACCCACCGAGGTGCAGTTAAATCCTGTGTGAAATAGTCAGAAGTCGAGCGAGCAAACTCCTCCCCGCGAGCTTTCTGAAAGACCAGACACAGTCATTTGGAGTAGGTCTGTTGCTGGCCGTTAAATATTATTCCTTTGATGACACTCCAGAGCTTAGGAGGTCCCCAAACTGCTGATTGTCAAATGCTGAGAGGCTATGGCAGGGGAAGAATAATTTTGTATGTATTTTTTTTTACCCTGTCATGTGAACCCACTACTTTGTGTAGTCAGAGTTAACACTGAAATCAGGTGGAGGCTGCTCTCTCTGTTTGGCCTCAAAATCCAGTGACCAAGTTTCATTAAATGTAGGTTCAGAGAAAATTCCATTTTCAAATGTTTACTTCACATTGTAGACTTGTCCTGATTCCACTGACAGGTCTCTGTTATAATGAAACAATGTAAAACTCTTGAGTTTTGGGGCAGAAGGGTTTTAATATCTTACGTATTGTAATATTTTTCTTGTTTTTTAATGAATTATGTTAGCTTCCTTTGAAAATCTTTATGCTGCAACTAGCCAGACTTCTTTACATGATATAATACGAAAGCTGTTGGCTTTGCTTTGGTTTTGTTCCCCAGAGAAATTAATGGATTTACGAAACAGCTATTTGGAAGCAGATGAGGCAACTAAAAGATTTTTGGAACAACGCTATGGCAAGCGAGTGATTCAGAAAGCCCTCGAGGAGATGGAGAGTAAGGAATGGCTGGAAAAGAACTCCAAGTCTTGTCCTTGCTGTGGAACTCATATAGAGGTGAGCATGGAGGGAAAGGCTGGAAAATCATGGGAACAGAAATAAACAGAAATTAAGGCAGTTCTGTGTTTAGGCTGGAACAGAGGTGTGTTTGTAGCCTCCAGCTTCACCAGGGAAGGGGAATTTCTAGGAACTATTAAGAGAACTTTCCATTTCTGTCTGTGTAACATGGAAGAGAAGATGAGGTGATGTTTGTGGAGCTCAGGGATTTGAGATCATCCACCAACTGGTGGTGTTCAGGCTCCAGGACTAAACAGATCCAGGCTGACTGGATCTGTATGAATCCTTTCACTTCCTATGTGTTTCGGGTTACTGCTGCGTCACACTGTAGCCAGGAAATAAAACCAGAAAAATACTAATTTCCAGTATTTTTAGTAGTATAGCCAATATACAGTGCTGGGATTCCAGCTCCCAGTTCTGCTGAACAGTGGAAAAAAAAAAAAATCGTTGTGTGATGGAGTTGGGGTTGAATGTATTAATAGGCTGGTGTAGTTTTGAGGGCTGTCATGGAGCGACTGAAGCCTGACACAGTAGGATTCTGATGTTGCTTTCTTGGTTTTTGCCCGCAGAAGCTCGATGGCTGTAACAAAATGACGTGCACAGGGTGCATGCAGTACTTCTGCTGGCTCTGCATGGGCTCTCTGTCCAGGGCCAACCCCTACCGGCACTTCAATGACCCTTCTTCCCCCTGCTTTAACAGGTTTGTGCTTACAGCTAATTCCTCTAGTGCTGGAACACTTATTTTCTACTTTTTCTTACAGTCTCTCCCAGGTTCTTACCTTGAAATTTGTAGCTGTAGTTTAAGACGCAGTTTTTTTCTCCCAATTATTTACCCTTACAAGGACCCAACGCTAACAGTAAAAATCAGGAGTGATTCAGGACGTGCTTTTGCTTTTTAAGAATTTTTGTTTCAAAATTCTGGAGGAGTCTTCGGGGCCTGTTCTGGCCTTTTTTTTGGTCAGAGTCATGACCCCATCCTTTCTGTGCTGCCTCTGCCTGACACACAGCCTGCAGGGAAGTGTTTCCATGGAGATGCTCAGGTGCAGCACAAGGTTTTGAGTCAGAAAGCTGCTTTTAAACAGCTGCAGGCTTGCCTCACATCATCACTGCTGGGGAAGGATCAGGGGACAGAGGGTGCTGCTGCTGTCAGGGCAGATGAAAGGCAGCTCAGAGGGATGTGACAATGGCAGCCTCTCAGCTTTGTGTATTCCATAGAGATACGTGCCCATTGCTAGGATAGTAATGCCTGGATCTAAAGTCAAAATCTCAGTAGATTTCTCAATCCACCATCCATTCTGTTGTAATAGATGTGGCTGACAGGATTTTTCTTGTTCTTGGCCCTTTTTCAGCATTCTCTCTTCTCCCGACACTATATTTTCACCTCCTACTCTGTTTTCCTTTTTCTTTTTCTCCTGTTGTCCTTTTTTATTTTAGTTTAGCTTAACCTCCCACTGCCTTGACTAAGCTCGTGTGCTTTATAAAGAATAATTTAGAATCAGGGAATCGTAGAACCATTTACGTTGGAAGAGACCTAAAACCATCTAGTCCAGCCATTACCCCAGCACTGCCAAGTGCCTTTTTGTCCCCCCTGTGCCCCACTGATGCTCATATGTTTTGTTTGCCCAATTCCATGTGTCCAGTGAGACTGTGAGTTGTCCGGACAGGCAGGTTTGGCTGCTGATTATATCCTGCCTAAAGACCACCCAGGAGCAGCAGCCTGCTGGGTAACTTTAATATGGTTTGGATGATTAATATTTTCAGGGATTTCTTGGGAGATGATGTGTGTAAGGTACCATCAAACCTTCTGGTATAAAAACTGGAGAAGAGTCCTCTACTTTAATTGACATTGATGGCATGAGTGGTTTGTGATACTGAAAAACCCAGTGAAACTCAGTGCTTTTTCACTTTTTGTTGCATTTAGATTGTTTTAAACATATTTAGCATTATGATCACTAACTTTCTGTCTTGCAGATTGTTTCAAGCCATGCACATTGATGATGGGGAGTTCTGGGAAGTTGAAGATGACGACCAGTAGCTTTCTCCAGCAACAAAAGGTGAACAAACCAGAGACAGATGCTTTTTTTGTGTCCTTTGTTTGCTTTTCACTTCCATTGTGTGATAGAAGAGTGGCAACTACCCTGCACTGCAGGATACTCACACCTCAGAGCCTGTTGCCAAAGCCAAAGGAGACCGTTTTACCCATCCTGGGGTCAGGATCATCATGGAATGCCCTAACAATCACATCGATTATTAAAGACATACCATATTAAATACAACCAGTCAGAAGTTGGAAAATTACTGGAAAAATATATACCAAGAGATGCCCCTTTTTTAAAAGCAAACAGAAGCCTCAAATCACGGAAAGATTTGTGGGTTTCTTTAGGGAGACCAACTGACATTTGGACACTCTTGGATCACGAATATTGTGGGGTTTGGGGCAGTTTGTTAGAGCTGTAGAGCGCTTTCTGGAGCTGTTCAGTGGTGCTGCTTGGATTGGGGATGTTTTCTGATACAGTACAGAAAATTTCTTCTAAATTTAGCAACAAAGTTTGTTGCTGTTATGAATTTCCTGACGTGTTTCTCTGAAAAGCAGCTCCCGGCTCTGTCACTGGTACTTTCTAATGACATTAAAGCTGATTATTCCCAACCCGCTTCTCACTGGCTGTTGTGCCTGGGCCTTTGCATCCCTGAGTGCTTGGGCAGAAAATGACCAACAGCCTTTTCCACAAATTTCTGTCAGGTTGGTTACTCATCCTGGTGTTCCTGTTGGATTCACTCCCATTGTCACTCCTTGTTTTTCCAGTGATGAGTGCTAAGGCAGTGAGCTGAGGATGTGAGAGGGTCAAAAGTACCAGGCAAAGATAATTCTTCAACATGCTGACAATTACCTTGTATTCTCAGATGATGAAGTAACTAATTTTTTACTAACTCTTCCCATATGAAATTCGGTTAGTCGATACTTTTGCTTCTGGACTAGATCCCTTATTTCCACTAGTTTCGCACTTCAAATTATTCAGAAACCAAATTGTTTGCCCTAAAATCTCAGCAAGTACTTTTATAAACATGAAAGTAATTACAGGAGGGAACCACTAACTTTTTGCAAGTTTTTCCACTTGCAGAAGAGTCTAAAAGTTTATTTGGAAATTAAAGCTACGTGTGCTGTGTTCAAAAGTAGCAGGGCATGGACGGATGGGTCAGGAAATGGAAGACTCTTCAGAAACTCAAAGTGATCACCTCTCACTCAGTTTTGACTGATAGTTAATAAATTTATACTGGGATATGTGGCCAAAATGAGTGCTGCTTCAGTTCCTTTCCCAGAGGATGAGAGTCTATACTGTCAGAAGAGGCAGAGATTAAAGAGATGAGATGGTAAGAGTGAATCCCACCTCAGTTTAGGCTATAGGTCAGTGGGTAGGAAAAGTTTACATTGTGTTTGGTTTGAATTGCATTTCCTGCACCTTTCACGTGCACTAAATTCACTTTAAGATGGTAAACACAGTTGTCTCCCTGTTTGTCTTCATTCTGGCATGGCTTTGGCAGCACAGGTCAGCGTCCAGGTGGCCACTGGCTCCAGTGCTCATGTGCCATGGGGCTGTGGAATGGGACAACCCAGAGCTGGGCTCAGAGCTCCCAAGTGAAGCTGGCACGGGATGTGTTCTGCTCACAGAATTTCGGACATTTATATATACAACGTGCCCTCCCACCCAAAGGGCCCTGGTTTTCCCTTGGAGGTACAAGTGCTGACTGAGACACGGTGGCTGTGGCGACACTGCTCTGGGATCACCATGTTGGATGCAGCTCTGAGCTGTTTCCTCTCTGGCCACAGTTTTTAACTCTCCAGGCTGAATCACGAAGCTGTCTGCCTTTGGAGGGGACTTTCTTCCTGCTGAGCTGTGTATGTGGGCATGGGGAATGCTTGTGACAAGAAGAAGCACATGCTTAAACCCCCTTATCCTGCCTGGATGGAGTTGGTATTGGATCCCCTAAACAAGGACAGAGGTGGGCTGAGGGCAGGGCTGGGGTGCCAGAGGGTACATTGGGATGACGATCCATGGCTGGGGATGTACCAGAGCACAAATAGTGAAGTACTGGAAGATGTAGCAATGAACCACCTCATCTTTCAAGGACTTTGTGTGGACAGAGGAGGAGCAGCAATGTAGCCACCACCCTGGCTATAAATTCAGGGACCCCTAGGCTGGAGTTTCCAGATCCTGCAGAGAGACAGACCCTTTAGGGAAGGGACAAGCAGATGACTGCACATGTAGGACAATCAACTGGTGTTGCAAAGGCAGGAGAGCTAAAATCAGCATCTGCCTGTAGAGAGAGCAAAGCAGCACCTCTGGCAACAGGGTGCAGATCTTCTCCCTCAGTCTTTTCCCCTCCTGAAAACCTCACTTTCACTGTTTCTGTGCATGCTATTAAATTATTTACAAACATTTTGTGGTACCAGGTAGAGCTGTGGCCTCCTCTTTTCTCCTTTAAAGGCCCCCACTTTTTCATGTGGCATGCCTGCTGCCTGGCAGGACAGAACCATAGCAGGTGTCTGGTGGAAACCTGCCAGCAAACACTGGGCAAGGAAGTAGAGAGCAGCAGGAGCTATTCCTACCAAACTGCTTCCAGGACAGCTTTGGTTTCACAAGCACAGATACAGTCAATGACACCATTTAGAAAAAATTAAAGACATTTAGTGTAGGAAGTTGCATTACAGATTAACAGCTTACAAAACTTCTGCATAAAGAAAATAAATGTTGCTCAGTTTTCTTGCCCCTCCTGTGGTAGCATTGGATAGGAATCCCAGGAATCACATTTCAGAATTAGTGGGGTCTTGCCAGTGCAGGCTGTTGTCCACCCATGCGGGACTTCTGTTATTAAAGAGAGGCTCAAGCCAGTGAGAACAGAGCATTTCCTCAGAGCAATGGAAAGTTCTGGAGCGGGGAGAGAGAATGTATTGCTTCAGGCTCTGCACTGTTACAATGAACAGTGCTGAGCACAGAGAAGTCACTCCTGCCTCATCTGAACAAATCTACCCTCCTGAGTACTTCATAAAGCACCAGGGCATAGAAAGTCATGCCCTGGAACTGAACACGAAGGGCTTCTTGTGTGACACCACTAACACCCTCAGATGCCCAAACTGCACGATTAACCCTGTGTGGGTGACTGCTGCTGTAGCCTCTTGTGCCGAGGTGATGGCAAGTCCAACATCTGGCTCAAAGCTTAATCCAGTCAGATTCTGGAAACCTCCTAAGGACAGAGCCTGCACAGCTTCTGGGGAATCTGCCCCATTGCCTGGATGTCCCCATGGGGAGGTTTTATCTTTCTATCCAGTCTGAGCATTGTGTCTCCACTCAGGTCCCACTCTCTCTTCTCATCTTCTTCCCGGCTTCGTCTTCTCGCTGGCCCTCTCCTGGCTGTGGGGCTGCTCTGAGACCATGTGAAGCTTTCCCTTCTCCAGCTGCACAAGTTCACTTCCCATTTTCCATTATTCTAATGCAGGAGTGTTTCATGGAGAAGGGATGACACACAAGGTACTTGTCCTAATTGCAAGGAATACACCCCAAGTGATTACCCACTCGGTTTGTGTTGTACTTTCACTTATCCTCACATTTCAGTTTTGCAGCCTTCAGTCCAAGAATAGTCAGTTCATAGATCAAACAACTCGTCCTTCACTGACTTTACCTTCAGAGAATGAGTTAGTGGCAGAATTTTGTGGAACACAGTGCATTGGATCCATCCATTTGGTTAATTAAGGCAGGTGTTTGGCATCTGTCTCTTTAATGGAGAGAAGGAACCATATGATCATTCTGCTAATTTAAGAACAAATATAAGATCAGTTTTTGCAGAAATTCCCTTTTTTTTCCCAGCTGGTTTCAGCAGCTGGTTCAGCACTGCCCCGAGCAGATCAATCACTGTACGGCTTCTTAGACTGGCTCCTCTCTGCTCCTGTCTCCTTCATGCTGTACAAGGGCTCCACGAGCTTGTTGTGAACCAGCATTAAACCTGATGGAGAAAGTAAAAAGATGATTTAGGTAGACATAATAAAGCAAAATTCTCCTTCATTGGATGCTGATGAAATTAGACATTACTGGTGTCCTTGTTCCTTTGCCCTTACACCCGAGCACTTAAGCATTTACCTTCACATTGATTATTGTGGTATATTTAAGGAATATACTGCTTTGGGAGTTGATTAAACAGAAACATCTAATGCAAAGCATGGCTTGTGCCACTTAAAAACTAACAAAACAGCTGCCTGGCCTGGTCAAACGCTCACCTTTAAAGTATTTCACCGTCTTGACTTTGAGCTCCAGCGTGGCATCCTCGTCACACACGAACACGGTGTTGGGGTGCTGCTGGAAGGCAGACACTGTCCACATGTGGTTGACACCTTCCTCGATGGCTTTGTACAAAGCAAAGGCTTTGTGGGCTCCTGTGATCAGAATCATCACCTGCAATCCAAGACACAGAGAAGGGCAGTCAGGGTTGTTGCTCCAAAACAGGATAACTTTTAGCTGCACCAGAGCTACTGTAGGAAGCCCCTGCTTTTTTCCTCACCTCTCTGGCATCCATGACAGTGCCTACTCCGACTGTCAAGGCCATTGTGGGGACTTTGGAGAGGTCACCATCAAAGAACCTGGCATTAGCCAATATGGTGTCCATGGCCAGCGTCTTCACTCGTGTCCTGGACACCAAACTTGATCCCGGCTCGTTGAAGGCAATGTGACCATCCGGGCCGATACCTGGGACAGAGACAGTGGGAGAAGAGGGTCAGCAGTAGGAGCAGAGATAACAGTTCTCCCATGAAAAGGACAGTCAGTGCTCCCAGAAACACAGACCTAAGAAAAACACCTGTAATTCTTCTGGTCAAGCTCAAATTTGTGTCTGGTAGAATGATAGCAAAAGGCCCCTCTGAAGCCAACAGACTCTTCCCTAACTGTGTTGGGACAACAATAAAGCAAAGTAGGTGGCACAATCTGAAGGAAAACTGATGGGAGAAGTTTGTGCTGGGCTCCTGTTGGCTCAGAGGACTCTAACTACTCCCAGGAGCTTCCTGTCAGCACTGACAACTATAATACATTTTGTATTTGTACAATTCTAGCTCTTCCCATTTCTCCTGGTAATCATTTCCTGAACGATTCACTGACTGGATTGAAAGACGGAAAACTGTGGTAGCAGTATGTTGGGACACAAGGCTGCCAGCACACATCAGTGCCCAGGGTGGTGGACTGTGGGGTGCCTTTCACTGCAAATCCACTGAAAGACACTGGAAGTGAACAATCCTGACAATTCTCACCTCCAACAAAGAGTTCAATTCCTCCAGCTGCTTTGATTTTCTCCTCAAATGCATCACACTCTGCCTGGAGATCAGGTGCATTTCCATCCAAAATGTGGACATTCTCTGGTGAGATGTCAATGTGCTTAAAGAAGTTATTCCACATGAAGGAATGGTAACTTTCTGGGTGAACCCTCGGGAGACCTGGTAACAGAGCACGTGCAGGACTAAAACCAACTGAAAAAATAACATAAAGCACTTCCTTGAAGTGGCTTTAGTAATGGAGCACTGCTCTGTCTGTCCTTTGTCATTCCCTCAACTTTCACCTCAGTCACAACAGCTCCTATAGGATGTGTGCCCATATTAACACGCAGCAGATTTTCAGAAAAGCAGGTATGTACTGTGCCTCATCTGTCAGACTTCCTCACAGTTCATATTAGCAAGAGTGGTTAAATAAAAGTGCAAAAGCCTGAGAAATAATAATAATTATATCATTATTGCATATTTTTTCCCATTGAATGCTATAAACCCCCACTGGACTGCTTATTCCCTAATGCTGCTTGCTTAGGCTTGTTCACAGAAAAAAATCTTGACCAGGGTAAAATCAGCATTAGCAAATATTTAGCCTGTACGTTTTTCACCTTTGGATCTCTCTTTCTTCTGAAGAGGCTCTTTCACCATGGCTTCAGAAAAGAAACAGTCCCCTGCTATCTTAGCAGGAGTTACTGAGGGGCACTCGGGGAACACACTGAATAAGGGACCTGAGCTACAGTGACCTTTACAATCCCAGAGCAAAGGTGGTTAACACTGCACACTATCTGAGCTTGCAATGATAAGCTGGTTCTTTAGCTGGTCAGCATCTGAGTGCAGGTAAAATAAGCAGTGTCTGTAACAGTGTGTGTAATACAGCCAGCACCCTATACCCTTCAGTATCTGGGTTTCTTCCACAGGTTTTCAAACCTATGGAAAAAAATTTTAATTTCTTCCACAGGTTTTTTTAATTGTCCCCGTCATTCCCTTGGCTAATTCCCTGGAGGTGTTTAAGAAAAGACTGGACGTGGCACTTCAGTCTGGTTGATACGACGGTGTTTGGTCACAGGTTGGACTCAATGTTCTCAGAAATCTTTTCCATCCTAACTGATTCTGTGATCCTGTCTTTCCATGAAATGTTGTTCCATCTTACCTGGAGCCCTTAGCAGGTGGAATTTCTTGCCCCACCGCGCACTGATGGGGTGTCCAGCTGCAGCACCAGGCGCAAGGGCAGAGACAAACCCCCCCGGCAGGGCAGGGAAGGCGAGCCAGGAGCGCTGGCTGCGGGCACTCACCCACGTACTCGTCCATGTTGAAGGTCTTCACGTACTTGAAGGAGAGGTCCCCGTTCCGGTAATACTCCACCAGCTTCTTGTAGCACCCCAGCGGGGTGCTGCCTGCGGGGAGCCGCCGCCTCAGCCGGGGCAGGGGCCGGGCTGGACCCCGGCCCCGCTCCCACCCCCCGGCACCCACCTGTGGGCAGCCCCAGCGTGAAGAACCGCCCGGGGCCCGGCCCGAACTGGACGATGCGGTTGCGGATGTACTTGGCCGCCCACTCGCTGGCCTGGGAGTACGTCTCCAGGATGATGAGCTTCATGGTGGGGCCGCCCGGGATCGCTTCCTCCGCCCGGGATCACCCGCCCGGGGTCGCCTCTGCCCGCGGATCGCCGCCTTCGCCCGGGGATCGCTTCCGCCCGGGATCCCCCGCCCGCCGCCCGGGATCGCCGCCTCCTCCCCGCATCGCTTCCGCGGGCCGCCCCCCGCGGCCACGCCGCGCCCGGCCCCGAGGAGCCGGGAGGTGGCAGTGCCGCAGTGTGGTGGTGGAATTCAGGGGAGCGGTTAAATCCGCCCAGGAATGATGCGCCGCGCCTGCCAGCCGGCTGTTGGGATGAAGCAGCACTGCGAGAGCGCCTGTTGTCCAGGCAAAGCTTTGGNCCGGCCCCCGCGGCCACGCCGCGCCCGGCCCCGAGGAGCCGGGAGGTGGCAGTGCCGCAGTGTGGTGGTGGAATTCAGGGGAGCGGTTAAATCCGCCCAGGAATGATGCGCCGCGCCTGCCAGCCGGCTGTTGGGATGAAGCAGCACTGCGAGAGCGCCTGTTGTCCAGGCAAAGCTTTGGGAACCAAACACATTATTATAACATTATTTAAAAGGCAGCAAATATTTCGAAGTGGTTCTGCTGGGGTGCCCCGGTCACAGCAGGGATCCACCCGACTCCGTCCATCAGCCTTTCATCCCTAAATCAAAGATGCCAGCCTTGTCACATCATAACAAGCCGCTCTCACGCTTCAACTATTCTGTAGGGACCCGCTTCAGGATGTGTTGGGGTCGTTCTGCGAGATGGAGGGATCATGACCTGCAGGTGCCCGCGCCGCTCCTGGCACAGTGGTATTCCCAAAACACCCTCCTGCTGTTGCTCTTGGCTGCTTTCAAGCTCTGATGGAAACGTGCCCGACCTCTCCTTGCACAGGTTTGGAACATTGTTGGGATGCAAAGCCCTTACTTCAAAGTTAGAAAGCTTTTAACTTTCATTAGAACAAAGAATAAGATACAAATTGCTTTGCTGGGATCCAGCCCGAGCAGTTCCTTCTCATTTTAATAATTTAAATGACCTGGCTAGAACCAGTGCTCCTGGTATTGTCTGATCGTGGAAAGACCTCGGTTTGCATCTGGTTAGGGAATGATGGGTGTGACGGGCTGTAGCCAGATGCATGTGGTCAGACACGGAAAGAGTTTTAAGCCACAGAGACTAAATAAATTCCAAGCCCCATGTGTTTCCATGAGCAGTGGTCAGCCAGCAGGCAGGCAGGTCTCTTGGTGGCTGGTGCTGGGCGAGGAGCTCACAGCAGCAGCATTCCCGGCTGTCCTGCAGTGCAGGGCAGCCCGGGCTTTGGCTCTGTGTGAAACAGCTCTTCCACTTGTCCCATTGGGATCATATCAGCATGACTGACCCATTGGTTCTGTGGACACTGGTGGGAATCACGTCATCAGTGGGTTCAGAGGCACAGGATCAAGGTGCTGGGCTAAGCAGGGGCTGTTCTGCTGGGATGGAGAGGAGGGGGGGACCTGGCTGAGGTCTGAACCATTCTGGCCCCATCCTGGGGCTGCTTCAGTCCATTCTCCAGGTGCTGCTGGCCCTAAGGTGAGTGCACTCCTGACTTGCACGCACGAGGGGGAGTTTCCACATCATCGCTATTGCAGCACAACAGCAGCTTCTGGTGTACAAAGCCGAAACTGCTGCAGGGCTCAGCAGAGAGAGATGCTCTCTCTACCAGAACCTCGAGTCTGCAAACAATCCACATCGGATCCCTCAGAGTTACCATGGAAACGCGGGAGGGCTCGGAGATTTAGGAAAAGCAAATACTGGAGGCACAGACCGCGAAGCAATTGATTGCAGGAGACACCGCAGACTTCTCACAGCGGTAACTGTAGGGCAAGAACCGTGTCCCCCCGGGGTGACTTGCGGGTCGTGTGGTTTGTCTGCCATCAGAGCAGCCTGTGGACAGTGCCACCCTATCCTCTGCCTCCCAGCTCCCCTGCCCTGCGCCCCCTCGGAGGTGTGGAGAGCTGCTGCCTTTCAGGATGGGCCTTAAACAATCCCAGTGTAGATAGGCGCTCGATTTAAACCCAAGAGCTGTGGGGCTCTGCCTGCAGAGGGTCTGGCTCTTGCTTTGATCTTCGGTATGAGCGGCTTGGGCAGATACAGGGAACAAAGACACAGGACGCTGCCGGCAGCTCCCAGTGAAAGCAAAACATGTTTTGGTGAGAGAAAAAGCTGCAACGGTGCAGGAGAGCCAGGCACGTGCCCCTGTGCTGCCCACATCCCAGGGATCCACATGCTCCCTGCTGTCTGCATTATCTGAGTTGCTCTGGGGCTGGGTCATGCTTGTGACTCGCATGCAGGGTATTTTTAGGTATGATAATTTCGGCCCATTATTGTTCCTGCGTTTCCAGCTTGCTGTTCTGATGCTGAAGAACTTCCTGGTGTCTGAACAGGCTGATTTTCCTTCCTTGCAAAAGCAGCAGATGGAAGGAAACAAACACTTCTCTGCAGGAGAAGTTGGAGTTTAAGAGCGGAGTTCTAACAAGCACAGCATTTTCTTTTGCCCCATCATGAAGGGATCAGAGTCAACAATTCTCAGAAGACCAGGGCTTTTGCTACTGGGAACTCCTTGGGAGCACTGGGATATTTTTCCCAAAAAAGGAAACAATTAAAAAATATCTCCATGAAGGACTCACTCTTCAAATCCTGTAATTAAAGAGTCCTTTTAATATCCACCATCAGTCACCTCTTCCTGCTCCAGCATGTTCCACTTACCTTCTCAACTGAATTTATAAGAAAAGGAGAAACAACATCCCGTATTGCATGGAGGGGAGCTGCTCTTTTCTGCAAGCCCTGCTCACAGCTTAGTTCTCCCAGCAGCAACTCAAATCCCAGTTAGGAGGTTTTTGGGGGGTCACAACAATCCAGTGTGTAGGGCAGCGCGTAAGCAGGCAGCTCCAGAGAGCACACATACATGCCAGTGCCTTCCTGTTTTGCAGAAAAGGCTCCCATGGGAAAGCTGGCAGGGCTTTGCTCCTCATCAGGTTAAAAACTGCCAGCCTAAGCAGTAAAGGCTTTATTCTGGACAGCAAGATTAAATTAACCAGTGGTTAATTGTGATTTCCCCAGTAGGCTGAAGAAATAACGGAGCAACAAAGGACGCTGGTGAAATCAGTGAGTTGGGGCCCCAAAAACCAGGCTGGACTGAGCTGGCTGTGCCAGGTGGAGGCAATTTGGAGCTCAGCCCTGCCTTGCCCTGTGCACCATCCGTCATGTTGGCACAACTCAGCTGGATCACTCTGTATCTGCCCCTCGGTTCTGCTGCTGGATTTCAGGAGAAAAGTCCCGTTGGGAAAGTCTTCCACCTCAGTGCTGCTGTTGTTTTCATTCCTCCTCCATACAGTACTCAGGGCTTATTGGGGCATAATTTTCTGCACCAGTAAACAAGGCTCTGCTTGCGCCTGACTCTGCCCTGGCTGGAGGACGTGTGGCTGTGCTCGCTGGGGCTCTCCTCGTTCCAGCAGACCCGATGTGACCGAGTGGCTTTTGTTGTAACAACAAGCACTCACCGAAAATTGCAGCTCTGTGTGTGTCTAAAGCTGTGTATGGAGCCCACACCTGTGTCTGCCATGCCAGGAACCTGCCACTGCCCAGGCTGGTCGAGGTGTGGGGCAGCTTCCTTGGGCAGGGCTGTCATCAAATCCCAGGTTGGTTTGGGCTAGAACAGACCTTAAAGATCATCCAATTCCAACTGCTCTGCCGTGGGCAGGAACACCTTCCACTATCCCAGGTTGTTCCAAGCCCCATCCAACCTAGCCTTGAACACTTCCAAGGATGGGGCAGCCACAGCTTCTCTGGGCAACCTGTGCCAGGGGCTCACCACCCTCACAGGGGAGAATTTATTCTGTATATCTCATCTAAACCCACCTCCTGTTCCCTGTCCTGCTTTTATCTTTTCACTGTTCCAGAAGTCTTCTGTGATGTTTTGGGGAGTAACATCTATTATACAGCATTTATTAATCCTTAACAAATCTCTCCAGCCTAATTATACAACTCTAATTCAGGATGTTATTCCACAATGGGAACACAAGACATGGCATATATGTATATTCAAAGCCTGTGATTCCATTTCTTGCACATGAAGTGCTCCTGCCCTCAGGGACACAGGAATACTTTATAGTGATGACAAAAGTTTTTGTCATGTGAATATTTTGTCTTTGTTTTTTTCTTAATTGCTTAATTTAGCACTAAAAGATTAAAAGAAAGATCCAGTTTTAATGTCCTGCTTATGTCTTACTAATCTAGCTTTAACACACCCTGCTCTTGAGTTTTATTATTTGTTTTTAATGTTCAATATTTATTACAAAGTGGAGATTAAAAGTTTTCCTTTATTGCTCAATCCTACACAATAATTAAAGGAACACATGTACAGCACCAGGATTTCAGAGGATTCACCCCACTGCAATTCTGTCATATTTTCAATTGCTTTCAAATGCTTTCACAGCACATCCCGTGCGGAAGTCACTAAAAGCAACGACTTTGAGCTTCAAGTGTCTCTTGGGAGAAAAGACATTTTGCACTGGAGGGAAAGTCAAAAAATGCAGAGGCATGAAGCGATTTGCCTAAAACCATGAGGGAAATGAAAGCAGAACCAGTCATGTGCTGTAACCACAGCGTCATCTTTCTACAGAGCTTCCCCACCTAAGAAAATAAAATAAAACAGGGAAAGCAGCAGGAAGAAATTGCCATTACCCCTCCGGAATCAGTCATGCTGAGACTAGATGGGCTAATTAGGCTGTGATTTGCCTCCACTGGTCCCAAAATGTCTTTGACACAAACGGTTTCGTCAGTTCTCCAGGATACATTCCAGCGTCTTCTCTGGGGATGTGTACAGGTTGCATCTTATTTTAATCTCTCTGTTGTCCAAGTCAGTCACTGTGCAGCTACAGCTAATTACCACTGTGGCTACAGTCTTACTTAGGGATGTAATCCCACCTCAGCAGCAAGTAAATCCATGCATATCATCAGGACAGCTCCCTACTGCAGTGAAATTCTCGGTGCAAATTGTGAATCTGGTGGAAAGGTGAAACCAGAGTCTGTCAGTGCCTGCAGCTCCTGTTCCAGCTCTTTCAAAAGCACCTGTGTTGCAGGAAACTTGCCTTCTCCTTGTATCTCCAGCATTTCTTGGGAGTTGCTCTTTGAGGTTATTCCTGGCTAAAATCCCTCATGGTTCCTGTCTCTCCTTCAGCACGAGAACTGGGATGTTCATTCATCTCACTAAGACATCGATGAACTACCTACGCCTCAAAGGCAAAATACAGGGAAAAAAGAATCCAACCTGATTATGGTATGGAATAATGAGCTTTCAGGCATGTATTTATGACTGAGTTGCAGTTCAAAACCATGTCCTCAGGCTTAAACGCTTGCAACTCTGAATTTGCAGCTTGGAATCCCAGAGGGGCTGATTCAGCCTTCCTCATCCTAAAGCTGATATATTTAAATCTCATCAACCTTAGGGATTGATGTGGGTAATTTTGTGCAAGCCTGACTACAGCTGAACTGTGCACGTAGAAAATAAAGGTTACACAAGCTGGAAAGTCTCTTAGCCAATGTAACAACACAAAAATTCCCCGAATAAACCAACTTGTCTCGCTGCGTGGTTTCCTACACGTGCTCCTTTTGGAAAGAAATTTCTGAGCTGCAACACCATCTGCTTCATGTGGATATGGAAGAGCTGACGGTGCTTTCAGAGGAGTTGGCCAACATCTTGTGTTTGGCTCAGCTGTGGTGCAGCAGTCGCTGTCTCTTCCCTGCCTGCACGGGCACACGTTGGCACCGCGACGTGGCGGTGGGACACGGGTAGACGGGAGAGGAGGTAGGACCAAGGCTTGGTCAGCATGGCTCATACGGTGCTGGTTTCTGAGCGCTGGCCCCGGTGTGTTGCCGCTGAAGCGGCGGTGTTTGTCAACGAGGGTTTACATCCATTTTCTGACTCGCTGTGTTTCGCTAACACGTCCTGTCCTGTGGCAGCTTCCACTCTGAATAATTACACTTGAGTTTCACAATGTACATTTTGTGTAGTGCACGGAGCTGATGGAGTCACTCCTGCAGCTCCCGCAGTGCCAGGGCCATGCTGCTGGCCCACAGCATCCCCATGGGCAGTGACACACCAGGTCCCCTGGGCTGGCTCCGTAGGGTTCTGGTTGCCCTCTGGGCCCCAGAGGGAGCTGCCCTGGAGCCACCCTGGTTGGAGTGAACTGCTTGGAAAGCAGCCCAGCAGAGAAGGACCTGGTCGACAGCAGCTGAAAATGAGCCCAGGTGTGTCCAGGTGGCCAAGGGAGCCAATGGCACCTGGCCTGTATCAGGATTAGTGTGGCAGCAGGACCAGAGAAGTGATTCTTCCCCTGTACTTGGCACTGGTGAGACACTTCAAGTACTGTATCCAGTTCTGTGCCCCTCACAGAAGAAGGACATCAAGGAGCTGGAGCATGTCCAGGGAAGGGCAACAGAGCTGGGGAAGGGGCTGGACAGTCAGTCATGTGAGGAGCATTTGAGGGAGCTGGGGGGGGGGCTCAGCCTGGGGAAAAGGAGGATCAGGGGGGACTTTCTCACTCTCTCCAACTCCCTGACAGGAGGGGGGAGCCAGGTGGGGGTCGGGCTCTGCTGCCAGGGAACAAGGGACAGGACAAGAGGAAACGGCCTCAAGTTGTGCCGGGGGAGGTTCACGTTGGACATCAGGAGGAGTTTCGGCTTGGAAGGGGCTGCCCAGGGAGGTGGTGGAGTCCCCATCCCTGGAGGTGTCCAAGGAACGACCGGACGTGGCACCCAGTGCTCTGGTCCGGTTGACAAGGTGGGGATGGGTCACAGGTTGGACTCTGTGATCTCAGAGGTCTTTTCCAGCCTCAAAGATTCCGTGGTTCTGCGACTCCGTTCCCCCACGAGCGCTGCCCGCGGCCCCGGGCGGCTCCGGCGGGCGGGGCGGGAGGCGGCGCGGCCGAGCGTGACGGGGAGGGCGGGAGCGAGCGGAGCCCGCAGCGAGCAGCGACCGGGCC
>VXAY01005274.1:860256-914615 GCA_013399855.1 Oxyruncus cristatus | reverse complement strand
GGGTGTGCCGGGGGCCGGCTGTCCCTGTCCCGGGGCGGTGTGTGCGCCGGGCCGGCTGTTCGCCCTGTCCCGGGGCGGGTCCCGACCTTGGCGCAGGGCGCTGTCCCCGCCGGTCGTCCCGCCCCGCGGGCCAGCGACCCCCGCCGGGACCCGCGGGGAACGGGCTCGTTCCGCGTCGGCCTGAGGTCACCGTTAGTTTTATTCCACCTTTTATGTGTAGGCTCCTCTGAAACCCCCCAGGCCAGGGGCTGGCCTTGCAGAGCTCCCTCGGGAATTCGGGGTAGTCCTGCCCTCCCTGCCTCCCGTTTGTCAGCAGTGCCCGCCCCTCGGGAAGGGTCGGGGCTCAGCTGGGCCCCGCGGTGTGACCCAGTTCTGGCCGGCGCCTTTCTGACATGGAGAATTCCTTACTTGAAGTGAGGGAGAAATCCCTCAGAGCAGCACCCAGCTCGCTCCAGCTGAGCCGAGGTTCTCACAGGAAATCGCTGTGTTGTGACTTTTCCTCGGTAGCATTTCCAGCGTGGGTAGGCTCGCTCTCGTCAAGAGTTCGAGATACACCCTCCCATGGGATGGAATACTTGTCTCATCTGACAGCTGGAGGTCTCTCTGTTTTTACATGCTGGAAATGTGAAAATTAAGTAAAACTCAGGCTTTTTTTTTTTTTTTTTTGGTTGTTCTGTGTTAAACAGATGTGTTCACTTACAATGGCAAATGTCTTTGTGTTGTTCTTGGAAATGGTAGGACAAATAAGCAGGTCTCTGGACTAGTCGCCCTTCTTGGTGCAGTCCTGCCGTGTGTGTCGACCCTGATGAGTGTCTTCACAAAAGCCTTTTCCCAAGGGATCTCTCAGTGTGTCCCATCGCCTGGAGCTCGTGGGGATAGGTGACAGAACTGCTGAAGGACCCTGTTGCCTTGGTCTTTGGTCATCTTGTTCCTGGCTGATACACTTCTGGTTTCCTTAAAGAGGGCTGAGTAAAGCTGTTGTTTGCCCAGCTCCTGCTCACACCTCACAGACACAGAGCAGACTCATCTGTGGAGCGTAGCCGTGCGTGGTGCTGCGGAGATTAGGGAGCCAGGCTGTGCCAGAGGATTTGCACTGCTAAAGACAAGCAGATAATGGAGGCCTGTGAAGCGACTGGTGTAACTGGAGCGCACAGTCAGATTTTCACATGTAAATGTATTCACTTTTGTGTAGCTCTTTAGAAATTGGGTTTTTCTTTCCTCGCCCTCTGCCAGGACCCAGGTATTCGTGTTGTGAAGTGTCTTATTGCTGAACTGGCTCCTTACGTTTGTGTTGCTCTGAAAAACCCTGCAAGCTGTAAAGATGCAGAGTTGGGATTTAGATGAAGAGGAGATGAGAGTGTGGGAGTGTCTCTCTAGCACTGAATGTGTCTGTTTTTCTTCCATATTTTGAAACTTATCGTGTGTGTGAATGTACAATAATGAATGTTGACAGACTGATAGTGAAGCGATAACTCTAAGGGCTAGAGGTGAATACAGGACCCAGTAAGTGGGGGTAGCCTGGAGAAATTCAGAGCAAACTCATTTAATACTTTAAATTATTGGATTATGAGGCGGTGGAGGAATTTTAGAACTTTTTTTTTTCTTTGAGTGATGGGTGTAATGGATTAGTGGGGTTGGTTACACTCGTAGGTGGTTCCTGTACAGGTAAATGCCCAAACATGCTGGGAATGTGTATCCTTGCTCCAGGAAGGGTTACTGGTGTATTCACGTGTGTGTAGGAGCAGCACTGGTGAGGAATTGGCACTATTGAACATGTACAAATACGTAAGATTCCTCAAGTGTCTGTATTTTCAGGAAAAAGTTAATGAGGATGGTCTGAGAACAACAGAAATAGATAAACAAGTTTGAAACCCGTGTGTTTCCTCACCCACCCCTTCCTCAGCCCATGCTGCCGTGTGGATGGGAGTTGGGAAGGTGGAAGTGTGTGCTGTGCCCCCTCAGCAGCCCCTTCCCTGCAAACTTACAGCCTGTGTGCGTTCCCCAGCGTGGGCAGTGCTCAAGGGCTATTCACGGATTTATTTTCCAAAGCCAACTTTCTAACCCTGGGCTTTGTTCAGGCGTTAGATAATCTGATAAAAAATAGCCTGCGATGGTGGCTTTGGGCGATGCGAGTCTGAGTCCACAAACTGAGGAAGTGCAGCTCGGTGTAGAATGAAGCTAAAACTCTGGAAAAGGGATTTGAGCTTCCCTGGCCCCTTCCATGTGGAGCCAGGCTGGGGCAGGCTGACTGGGGCAGACAGCAGGATTTGGATCCTCCTCTGCAGGTCAGATGCCACGGCTTTGTTTGTGGAGGTGGGAGAGGTTTGGGAGGAAAGAGGGCTGCAGCCTGCCCTGGAAGTGTTATCCCATGCAGTGCTGTGTCCCAAAAAGGTACACTGTGTCCCAAAAAGGTACACTGGGAGGCTGTTGTCATTTTGACCTGCCTTAGGGAAAGTTATACAGGGATGTTGTTGGGATTAGGGGTTTAAAGCCTTTTGAGCATAGCCCCTGGATTGTGAGTTCAGTGGCAGAACTGTAGTTCATCCTTGGAATAAAAATTATCCTCCATTCTGGAAAAAATAGCCAGGCTTTAACAGGTTTATTTACATTCTGTGTTAGGCAGGTCTGCTTTTCACTTGAAGCATTCGAAAATAAATGTGAGGTGTATGAGTAATGTAAACCCACCTAGGAAATGGTGGGAGTGTTAAATAATGAAGACATACTCCTTTTTAAGTGCTATTTCTTCCTGTTCCACTTGTTGAATGCTTACATGGATCATGAATCATTCCATAAAGGGAGGTGGCTATGGGAAAAACAGGGAAGAAAGATTTTTTTCCATTTGTTTGTTTTTCTTTCACTGAAACTGTAGAAGATAGAATTCCTGAAGATAGAATGGGGATAGAGTTTAAATCCACAAAAGGCCATAATGCTTCCTTAATATCTGGGAAGGCTGGAGTGGAACAGGGAGGCAGGTGTCAGTTGCTGCCTTGTGGGTACCTTAAGCTTGTATTTAAGTTTTTAACTGAAGCGGGCACTTAAATCAAAGGTAAAAAATTAGAATGTACGAAATCTTTTAATGTCAGTGGTTAGAATTAGAGATGTCAGTGACTGTTTCCTCAGTGAGGCACTTTTAGTGTGCAGATGGGCTGGCTAAAGATAGGAATGGTAAGAAAACTTCCAGGGTAGGTTGTTTACACTCTTATTTATTCATTTATTTTAAGTAGAAAGGGAGATGTCTATTGACATAAAGAAAAGTAAAGATTAAAAAAAAATTGTAGCATAAAATCACTTGCACAGCCGCTGCTCTCAGGTCGTGGTGAAGCTGCCCCGTGTCCAGCCCAGGCTGTGCTCAGGTGACTAAAGTCTGGTTGTTTTCTTCTGAAGCACCCACCTCTGTAGGCAACAGTACCTGTCAGGTGAGTTCACAAGGTTTTAGTGATTCTATGTGAAGAAGTAATTATAGAATTAAAACACATTCCATCTCTAAAACTCAAAGGAGATGGGAAAGGCAAGGAAACAGTAGCAGTCCAGTGTCATCACACAGCTTGTGTAACAGGAGAAAATAGCTTTGCATGCACACTTTTAAATAAAATATTATCTCAGGAGTCAGGATTGTGTTGGACTCTGAGTTGGGCTCCTTTGGTGCCTTTTCTCTCTTCACTAAAATTCAGTGGGGCTCAGTAACCCCACTGGGAAGTGGCTGTAGGAACAATCTTTGAGGACTTTGGGTTAAGTGGCTCCCAGAGGATATGGTACCTCCCTAGGTGGGCTTGGCATCATGTCCTAAAAGCAGCCTCTTAGAAAGCAAGTATAAAAAGTTCCGTGTGTGTGAACTCTAATCCTTGTCATTGGGACTAGTGAGAAAAAATCAGTAATAAGGTGTATCCAAGCATTCTGTTCCTTCCACTTGTGAAATATTCAAATTTGATATATGATGGCACAATCAGATTTTTTGAACTTTCTTCATATGACAGTTTTTAAAAATGTGATATTTTAAAATGCTTAAAAGATCCAGAATTCTTTCTGTGATGCCTTAATGTCCAGAAAAATATTAATCTGATCCTGAATGTTATGAGAAGGCCTTATGCTTTGTTAAGTGTGAGAAATTTTATTACAGCTATCTAAGATTAAAACCTACTTCTTCCATATTAAGACCTTGAACACTCAAGTGTAAGACCAGTCTGTGGGTGCAGGTTTGTGCTGGCCCAAGTGCTTGTTTACAGTCTGTCCAGACCAGTCTAATTCCCTGTTTGAACAGAAAGGAGGGAATTACATTAGTGTGTTTCCCAGGACTGAGCAGTATTTCTTTGTTGTCAGGCCCTTGGCAGCAGTGAGTCAGAGAAGAAGAGCATCCTTGTGAGCACAGGTTGTATTTTGATGGATGTAAAATACATTTTGGTTTGTGTTTTTACCTTGGTGGCTCCCAGGGTCATTGCAAACATCCCCTCAGGTGGATGCTACTGCTGGTTTCTGCTCCATGTGTTCTCGCTGTGTGGCAGGGAGCTGGTCCAGCTGGGGGAAAAAAAAGGTGGTTTTTTTGGGGAGAGGGAGTAGAAGCACAGTTTTCAGTCCTTTATTAAAATGGAGGAGTATTTCTGAATCACAGAATCATCAAGGTTGGAAAACTCTTCCACGATCAAGTCCAACCTGTGACCGATCCCCACCTGAGTGCCACATCCAGTCATTCCTTGAACACCTCCAGGGATGGTGAATCCACCACCTCCCTGAGCAGCCCCTTCCAATGCCTGACAACCCTTTCCATGAAGAAAATCTCACAGGCCTTGGAGGCCTCTCCCCAGAGCCAGGCTCTGTTTGGGGCAGTGGGGAGAAGCGGTTTCCCAGCACGGCTCAGGCAGGAGCATTGGCATCTCCTGGGGGCAGGGAGAAGCCAGGGGAGGGTTGGCTTGGCACAGCTGCCAAATGTGTCACCTAAGAAGTGCTCAGCACACCTCGAGCTGGGGCAGACACGCTCCTCAGGGCTGGCACTGCTCCAGGAAATCAGCTGGAAGTGCCTACAGGAGAAAATAGTTATTTGCTCATCAAGGAGAGGGCTGATGGGTGTGGGTTGGCTTGTCTAGTAGCTTATCATTATTCCTGCTGATTAATAAGCTGATATTAAGTTACAGGAATCTGCAGTGGCATCGGGCAAAAGTCAGGATTTCAAAGTGGGGTGCATTTAAAGTGAAGCATAAGTCAATAAAAATAGTTGTCTTCAGAGTTGACAGCAACTTTAATTTGCTTCCAGAAGGCCACGGATATGGAAGGAGAAGAGTCAGGGGTGTTGAGATGGAAATGAGTGTAACCCTTTTTGTGGGCAGGCTGGTGCCTTGCTGGAATACTCTCAAGTTTAGTAGCAATACACATTTCTAGATATTTATTTATTTTAACATTTGGCTTGCAAAGGTTATGATTTCATAGTTCTGGGGAAAATCAGTCTTGTCACCTTTTTAAAAAAATACTGATTTTCTTTCATTAGCTTAAATATCTGCCGTTTTAATAATCTCAGAGAAACCATAGTAACAACAAAACTGAGACCTGATGAGGGTTGTCTTCACATTAGAATTCCTCTGTGGGATTTCGATGCAGTTCTGTCCACTGTGCCAGAACGTAAAATAAGAACTGGAACACAGTAAACATTGATGATAAATGGCTGACTTAACACATTACTGTGATATATTGCTAAGGCCAAGCTTGTAGTAATGCTGATTTAAAGTGAAAATATTTACATGCAGCCTCAGGACTTGGGGAGGGGGAATTTAAAGATCCAAAACTGTGTCAGCGGTCCATATGCTGAGTTTAGGAAATTTGGAAGAATTAACCAGTATATGTCTTGGAAATGCTTTCTTCAGAGTTTGCATGGAAATATTTCCAAACAGTTTGAACTTTCATGCTGCTGTGCTGTGTGTATTTACACGGGTTGTGTCTCCGTCAGGGGTAAGTGGCAGCCAGAGGTGATGTCCTGCTCAGTGCCAGACTTCTGATGCTGGTTTTTTGAAAATAAATATCCCTGAGTGTTCTGTCAGGCAGCTTTCTGTTGTTTTAGCAATCCCAGCCAAACTGTTTTTTTAATAACTGTATGCATGGCTGTAAAGACTGTCTTATTGCCACAAATATTAGAATCTGGCTTTAAAAGCTAAAATCCATCGTGAATCAAGGAAAGAATTACCCTACAGCCTCAGCCCAACAGACGGAAGTCAAACACTGCTTTAACCAGGTTTTCTAGGTTCTGAAGCCTCAGGGGTGGCCCAAAGGGGAATTCCTGGGAGCCGAGACCGTACCTGGAACTGCACAGGGCAGGTGGGACACAGGAGGCCGGGGCAGCGCAGCATTGCCGGCCCTGCGAGGCCTCATGAGTCATTCTTCCTGTCACATGAACCCTCCCTGCTCTCCTAAGAGGCACTTAGTTGAATTTTAGATGCCTGGAATCATTAAAATGGCTGGAAGGCATTTGTGTACCTTGTCCATTAGAAGAAAAATCTGTTTTTCATAACTGTAACCTCCTACAGCCTCGAGCTCTACTTTAGAAAGTAGCTGCATTTTTTGTGTCATTACCTGAATAGTGATGTTTGAAGCCAGCAGTGAATTCAGCTGCTTTCTCCCACGTGACATTGGTGGAAGAACATGTATTTCTTTCTACTATTGAAAGAAGAACCAGTAGTAGGAGTTAATATTCCACTCACTTATCTGTGTCGTCTTTTGTTTCATCTCTTCCAGTGTTGTCACATGTAGTGCTTTCCTTCCCCCTCCTTGGTGACTGCGCTCTCAGGTTGTACATGTCTTCTTTCTTACAGACATGAGGGGTTTCATTTCTGCCACCCCCTCACCTGGAGAGCAGGTAACACAGGGCATGTGGTACCCAGAGTGTCCCAGCTGTGCCAGAGCCTTCCCTCTGTAAACAGACTGGGTCCTGCACAGGCAGAAGGAAAAAAGGGGAGAAGTGTGGGATTTTCATGGATAGACTGACAATAAGCATAATGGAGCATTTGCTGAGAATTCACAGACTACAACGCTGGGAGAGTCACTGAATGGTTTGAGTTGTAAGGGACCTTAAAGCTCATCTTGTTCCACCCCATGCCATGAGCAGGGACACCTTCCACTATCCCAGGTTGCTCTAAGCCCCATCCAGCCTGGCCTTGAACAGTTCCAGGGATGTGGCACTCACAGCTTCTCTGGGGAGACACTGAATCGAGTAGTTTGACTGTGTGTTTCTCTGTCCCTTTGGATGCCCCTCATGCTCTGTGCAGGCTGGTTTTGGATTTCTGCAGTAGTGCTGTGTCTTTTTTTAATTTTTAAAGCATATTTTAATAGGCAATTACTTCACAAGTTAGTTTGCATTTTCTTCTAATGGCTGAGCGCCATGGGGTTTATAAAATAAGGCATTTTTGTTTCCTGGAAAGGGCTCACACTGAGTGAGCTGGTTTGAGAAGACGAAGTTGCATTGCTGTGGTGGGAGTTGCTGCAGCTTCTCCTGCCGTTGCTTCGTGCCCTGGGGCTCATTAAAGCTGCAGGTGAGGCAGGTCCTGCCACATCCACACCCACCTCACTGCCAGGGCACAGGGAGGGATTATTTGCCGTGGTTCACATCTGGCCAGGGACCAGTGTTTCGGATGTCTCCCACTGGCAGCCACAGCTGCTCCTGGCCTAACACGGATTAAATTTTCATCCGGATCACTGAATTTCTCCTTCTTCAAGGAAGTGGCTCAGCTTTGTGTCATGTGAGGAGTTCTTACCCAGAAAGCTTGGGATTGATCAGTACCCTTATTTTTTCCTACCTCTTCTGTTTGGAAAACGTGAATGAGGAGAGGCTGGCGGCTTATAGTCAGACGAGCAGAGTGAGCTCCAGCTGATGGTGAATCAGAGTGCAGGGCTGTGATGCTCTGTTGATTTGATACAGCTGGACAATGCTCCTAATTTTTTTCCAGCACTTCCCAGTGTTGTTTCCTCTCCTTTTCTCCTCTCAGCTGACCCCTTGGACCTGCTAGGAAAATCACTTGTGTTGTCACCTACTAAGCCCGGTCAAGACTTTCACAGAGGGTGTGGATATGATCTGATCTGGAACAGGCTATAGATTATAGACTGTGACTGGCACAGGTTGCCCAGAGAAGTTGTGCCTGCCCCACCCAGTAAATGTTCAAGGCCAGGCTGGACAGAGCTTGGAGCAGCCTGGTCTAGTGGAAGTTGTCCCTGCCCATAGCAGGGAGTTGGAATGAAATGAGCTTTAAGGTCCTTTCCAACCCAAACAATCCTGGGATTCTGTAACCTTTGATCTTAGGCAGCAAAAGGAAGAGAAACCCAAAACACAGCTGTATATCCAAAGTCTGCCTTTAGAAGTGTGAGCTGCTTGGGGATTTTTTTTCCTGATAAGACGTACAAGTGAAATAAGAACATAGCCCCACTCCCTCAACCCCTGCGTTAGGTCTGGAAGGACTTGAATGGCAACATGTCTCTCCAAAGGAAAGAAGGCAAAATGTCATGGATGGCTTCAGGAGCACTGGCTGGGTGTCAGGAGGGAAAGCTCAAGGAGATGTTGTTCTGTGGTGGTTGCAAACAAGGGCAGTACCTCCTGCTCAGGGCAGTGGTTCAGTGCCAAGGTGCTTTTTTGAGATGAGTTGTCTTTCTGCAGACGACCTCAGCAACTTTGCTGCTGAGATGATGGGAAATGGAAAGAAGTTGAAAGTGAGATGGCAGCTGTAGCCTCATTTCTGGTGTGTTCTGCTTTGAATTGTTGGCCTGGTACTGCTGCTTCCCTGATCAAAGCCGGCCTGGCACACCTGCCTCGTGCAAGTGACACTGTACCCGTGATAGCTCCGTGGTTATTTATACAGAGCCTGTGGGAAGCACAGTGCACAAAATAAACCATCTCCTTTTCAGTCATGCAGTGTGAAAGGTTGAAGGGAAATGGCAAGATGCATACTTACGTGCATCATTATGTAATGTATCCATGGAAAAACACTTCCTTAGCAAAGCCACAGGCAGCAATGGAGTCTTTTGTTGGGTATCTCACAGTATTTCTTTGACTAAAACACATGCAACTGCAGCTCCTAAGCAGTGGGAGCTGAAGAAGTGCCAGGGAAATGGAAAGGTACTGGAAAGCTATGTGCTGTGCTTTGTTGGAGTCCAGGTGTGTGAGGAGAGGATTAAAAACACATTAAAACCGAGATGGCATATTGATCATTCCAAGTGGGAGTGCTTCAGAGGGAGGCCAAGCAGCTGCTCAGTGCCCCGTGGTGCTGCAGAACAGTCTCCTTCAGAAGAGTCTGTTGTGTGCAATTAAAGCTGCAGGGGCGATGTGACAGCGCTCGAGAGCCCCCCTTAACCTCCTGTGTGTGGGTCTGTTCAGCTGCAGAATGAAGAGGAGCCGGGTGAGGCTGCGCCGGTGGTGAGCGATGCCCCTCCGCCCTACAGCAGCATTTCTGCAGAGAACACAGGTAACTGACCTGCAGGGAAAGGGCTGGGCTTGCTCTGCTCTTGTTCATTGCTCTCCTCGTCGACGGCTGGCACTTCCCAAGCTGCAGGGATCAGAATTGATCCAGAGAGCCTTGTTGGTACTTGTGGTTTAGGAGATGCATTTTGGCTGTGTTCGCCTGATGTCATCCCATCAAGTGGTGTTCGAGTTACAGTTCGCAGTGTTCTCAGTAAATTGAAGACAGTTAAAAATCAAACTGCTGTGAGGATTTGTGGTTCTCCTCTCGTTGTTTGGCATTTGGATGATGCTGTGTCCCTTCCCAAAAGCACTTGTTACTTAAAAGCATTTAAAGAATTCATTCTTCCTGCACTTTTCACTAACCAAGGACTTGGTCATAAGAATTGTACTTCTGAATTATCCTGCTGTCATGTCACTAATAACTTTAATACCTACTTAATAACTACTTGGATCTGGAAATAAAACTATTTCTGAGTATCCGAGTCAGGAGAGACAGAGCAAGTGGTGTTGTTTTAAACATAAGTACAGCCTGGCATGTTCACATAGTGTTCTGTGGATTGCTTGACATCAGATAAGGTGCTCCCATGCTTTTCACTTAATGTTTTAGGGTGGCAAGAGGCTGGAAGGGTGGGGAGGGGACAAGAGAGGCATTGAGTTGTTTGAAGTCACCTGGAACACTTCTTTTTCCCAACACAGTGTTTTTAAGGAACTGACAAGTTGCCTTCTCTGTAACTGTCTTTTGTGCAGCTTATTTTGACTACAAGGATGAGTCAGGATTCCCGAAGCCGCCATCGTACAACGTGGCCACCACACTGCCCAGTTACGACGAGGCAGAGAGAACCAAGGCTGAGGCCACCATTCCCTTGGTTCCTGGGAGGGTGAGTGCACCTGCCTGCCTGGGTGTCCCAGCATTTCTAGGGTAGAATTTCTTGTTTAACTCCTGCCCGTCACGTGCCTTGACTTTTTTCTTTTGTGTTGGTGGATTTTTGGGTGTTTTTTTAAGCTTTCTGGGGCAGTGATATTACACACTCCCGAGAGTTCTGTGGCTGTTTTTTTTTTCTTTTTAATTTTCCTCTGAGCGCTGTGATGATGTCAGACATCTCAGTAATACCAGCATGTGCTATCCAGATTAGCTTGGCAAGCTGACAGAGGGACTGTACTGTAGTCCTATGCTCTGTCAATGGTTTTTAGGTTTTGGTTTTCTGTTTTTAAAAAGATTTAGGATTAATTCATCAGCTGTCTGGCATATCTACCCTTGATACTCCTGCTGTTTACTTAGTTGCCTTTTCTGGAGGTCAGCATAGCTGATACAAGGATGATAAAACCATTCTGTCAGAATTATTTCATTTTGCTTTTTCAACATTATCTCTTGTTCAGCTCTTTCCTCCACCCCTGCTAGCATTAGATGTCCACTGCTCATTATACTTCTTCATAGAAGCCAAATTCCTTGCTGAGATGATAATTTTTTGATGAGTAGAGGAATTCTTTACGGTGAGAAGGACATGCTGGATCTTGGACTATATTAAAAATAAATTTCATGTTATGTAGATAACATTTCATGCCCTGCATCATCTGAGGATGAGAAGCAGGAATTTTTTCCTGCTTGTATTTGTAGCCTTTTGAGATTTAGGATTCCAGCCCTTTCTTGAAGAGCCACATGCAGAACTGGGATTGCTGTATGGACTGGACTGACTTAAATGCCCCCCATGTGGTGTTTCCCTCTGATTTGCAGGATGATGACTTTGTGACACGGGATGACTTTGATGACACCGACCAGCTGAGGATAGGAAATGATGGCATTTTCATGCTCACCTTCTTCAGTAAGTACATGATAGAATGAATTTCTTTTCAGGCAATGACACGAAATAGTTTGGGTCACACTTACGTTTATGTAGCACCGGGAAAAAACTGTGTGCAAGGGGTTTATGATGTTGTTTCTCTTGGAATATAAAGTTGACTTGACTTGCTGATTTTCTCTGGCTTTTTCAGTGGCATTCCTCTTCAACTGGATTGGATTTTTCTTGTCTTTCTGTCTGACTACTTCAGCTGCAGGACGATATGGGGCCATTTCTGGGTTTGGTCTGTCTCTTATTAAGTGGATCCTTATTGTCAGGGTAAGTTGTGTGGTGCAAAACAATGTGCACAGACACTGATACTCTTTTCCCCCAGCTTGTTTCTTTCTCCCTTATGTTGAAGTTAGCGATAAATTTATTTTTTTTAAAATGAAATAATTTTTGAGCCACTTATTCACTAAGAACAGAGCTTTTTCATAATTCTGTCCTGTTTCTATGCTGAAATTATGATTGTAGTAAAAGAAAACACAAATTGCACACTCAGGTACGTGTTGTGGATGCTCCATCCCTGGAAGTGTTCAAGGCCAGGCTGAAGAGGGCTTGGAGTAACCTGACCTAGTGGAAGGTGTCCCTGCCCGTGGCAGGCGGGTGGGAAGAGATGAGCTTTAAGGTCCCTTCCAACCCAAACCATTCTGAGGTTCTTTTGAAGTGTGGCTTTCTCTGACGGAGCCGCTGTATTGGATGTGGTTGTGTGTGGAGCAGCAAGACCCTTACCCAGGTAAAGCCAGCCCTGCCATCACCACAGGGATGTGCTTCTCCAGTCTCATGTCCCTTAGGCTTTCCTCTGGAAATACAGGAATTCTCTAAAATGTGGGATAGCTGATGAGGAGACTCGCAGTGGGAGAAGCCCTCTGGTGCCCTCTGGTGCGGCGTCCCTGCGACACAAGAGGAGGGAACCAGGAGGAAGCTGCTGTTCTGTTCAACTGCGTGTTTTTGGAGGGATTGGGAGAAAATACTTCCATCAGGAAGTTACTTGGAGTCCGTGAAACGATGGCACAAAGACATCCCAGGCTGAAAGGCTGAATTTCAAGCAAAGAATCTCATTAGCTGTGCATAAGTAGAAGTAGCGAGCATTAGTATTAGGCTGTCACTTCATTCCTCATCTTTTGGGGCTGGGAATTCTAATTTGTAAATACAGCACGTGTTAACTTTTTCCTTAGAGAGTGAGGCTTTTTGGGGCCATCTTTTAACAGTGGTGTTAAGAACTGTTTGCTGGATTAAGAGATGTGACAGAAAGAGATGACATTAACTCTAGACTTGATTTAAACTTTGATAACAAGTTTATATTTGTTAGTTTCTTAAACTTCAATGATAACAAAGAAATGATACTGTATTTTCCACTGGCACAGTGAACTTCAATGCTCTAATAGTGTTGGTGCCTTTCATTCAATAGGCAGTAATTTTCCCAACAGTAAATCTTGTCAGAGGGTTCCACATATCTGGGATTTTGTTTTCGATGGCTATCCCATCCAACCTTACCGTGTAATGAACAGGGTGCACTGCTGCAAGACTGGTCTTCCCTTTCAGAAATTGTAGCTGTGGTTTATGAGCATCAGGGACACAAGTTAAAATGGGAGTATTTGCCCAGTAGTGCCCTTGTGCTCCACGGATTGCCAGAGTTTATGGCTGGGTATTGGATCTGTCCCATTCCCCTTGTTAGAGTTGGTGTGATGTGTATAGAAAACCAATAAATAACAGTTTGTGGAGGTAACTTGTTCCCTGCAGTCTGTGCAGCTGGTGAAATGGAGCATTCCATGAGGTCTCCCGTGTGCAGTGTTGATCTGGTTATTGCTGAAATTAGTGGGAATAGATTTAGATTCAGAAATTTCCATGTGCTCTAACCTGTATCTTGTTTGTTTGTTTGTTTTTCAGTTCTCCACCTATTTTCCTGGTTACTTTGATGGTCAGTATTGGCTTTGGTGGGTCTTCCTTGTACTAGGTGAGTGTTTGCAGGGGAAGATGCTTAAAAACTCTGTAAGTGCAGTCAGTTTTGTGAGTGCAGTTTTCCTGGCTGTTAAATGTGTGTGTGTGTAGATGTACAGCTGAAATGTCACCCTCATAGTCATCTTACTAAATGCCCTCAGGTTTTAAAGGCAAGTAAACACTGTCCTTGCTGCTGCCATTTCTTGGTGGCAGCATCCTGGTTATCATCCAGAAGAGGTAAAGAACAGTGCTTGTAACTGATGCTGTATCTGTTTTACGTCTGAAATGGAAGAGTGGGTTGTTGCTTTCCTGGGTTTATTTTCTTTATCCTGCTTTGGGAGTGACTGGATCTCATTCGTAGTCAAAAATTTTGTGATTGCCCAAGGAAGATTTGGGTTTGAAATTGCCAGAAATGGGAAGATTAGGTGTCATTGCTACCAAAAATAATCGTTGTATGTAATCAGCTCTTGTACATCCCAGTGATGAGGTCCCTCTGTTCAGTAATGGGGAATTCAACTGCTCCCTGTCTTATTGAAGAAGAAGCAACACCTGTGTTAACTGGGCAAATGTCTCTTCCCTCCAGGTTTTCTGCTGTTTCTCAGAGGATTTATTAATTATGCAAAGGTTAGGAAGATGCCAGACACTTTTTCCACTCTTCCCAGAACCAGAGTTCTCTTTATTTACTAAAGGTAAACTTTCTACTTTCCTGAATTTGTTCTGCTTTGTTTTTAACTCTGTTTAGAAACTCTTTTAGGCTAGACTTTTCCTTGCTTTAATATTTTTAGAACACAAGGCAGCAGGGAACAGTTGTTTCCTGGTATCCCATACCCAGCTCTTGTGTCTGGGACTTGATGGGGAGCAGAGGAATACTTGACATTTCTCCTCGAGTTTTTACTGTGAGGAATTGTACATTCATTTGATTCCATGACTAGATATTGCAAGAACAGTCTCTGCCCCTTGGTATTGCACTGTATTTGGCAAATGTGTCTTTCAGAATTAATCACATGCTTGAAACACGTGGTGTGTCCTAAACATGAGGAAAGGTCACAAAATGTTGTTAGAGGGATGTGCCAGTGCCTTTGGCTTTTGGCCCAGAAAGAGCCATTTGTCTGAATTCTGCCTGCTGTTCGAAATTGCTGCCAAGTTCCTGAAGAAATGACTCTCTTGCACACCTTTGCTCTCCAAAAACCCCTCCCCCCTGAACACACTGTCCTGCCTGAGCACCTTTCAGAAACGTGAGTGCCTGCAAGTCTTTTGCTTTAATGCTGAACCTCAGCCTTGCTGCCTTAATGGGGCTTTAAAGGGGGAGGCTTAAGTAGCTGAACCCTTGTAGTATAATTTCCTGCTCACAGCAGATAATGGCCTGGCATTAACTGTCCCTCCCCGAGGGCAAGGAAATCCTGGAATAGGTTGCTTCCCAGCTGGGGAATGCAACATGATGCTCCCTTTAGAAATATCATAATAACGCTCCCATTTCCCCAAGACAGAAGCAATTGCAGCTGGGCCAGTGGTATAAAGAAACCAAACCAACCCCCGCTTCAAATTGGGGGTCATTAAATTGTTCAGATTTTAAAACTGAGCCTTGATTTTCCGAGTGCACTTTCCTTTTATTAGGAACTGCAAATTGCCTAAGCTTCTGCTTCATTTCTAGTCTGTAAGGAGAACCTTCAGCACAAAACAGCCTTTGTGCAGTGTTTTCCACTGGTGATAGTGTGTAAAAATAGTTCAGTCAATTTATTTACGGGTTTGAGTTCTGTTTAACAGAGTTCTGGTTTATGACCTCCTCCAGGATTTGTAATATCCTCTCTGATTCCTGCTGAGTCACCAGAGGGTTTATTTGTCCCGGTTGTATGGTCACGTACTGTGAGCATTTAAAATCAGCTTTATCATCTGTAGTTTGTCTCACTGAACAGGTTTTTTTTGAATTTTGCTTCTTTACCAAAACTTTATTTTCCATTTATTGAAGACTGTGTTTTTGTTGGACTCACTTTTCCTGTGTTTGTTATTTGAAATTACAGTTTTAGAGACCTTGCTTCTCTCCTTGCTTGTGAGGATGGAGATGTAGAGTGTTTAAGTTCTTATTTGTGTGTCATTTTAGAGCTTTCAAAAAGCACTTTCTCTTTTCGATATGCTGAGATAAATGTCCAGAATATTTAATAAATATTACAACTTTGACAATTCCCCTGAAAATAAATCTTTAATCCTAAATTCTGAGTGAGGAAACCGCCAAAGACTTGGATTTTTAGTGTATTATTGTTCTTAAGATGAGATTTCCTCTGCAGGGCACAATGAGAAGGGCACAGTGAATGAGCATTTTAATGTTAGAGCAGGAATCATTTTAGAAAATTAGGAGGGGAGTAATTAGTGCAAACCATAAAATACAGCCTGGTGAAATGAATCCAATGGAAAGCTGATGTTCACTATTCCACCTGTGTGTGCAATAATGGACATGATCCTGGCATTATCCCGTAAAATATGCACAAGCTCCTGAGCACTTTGCTGGAGTCATGCCATTGTGTGCCGAGATACTTCATAAATCTTTAGACATCCTGTGCTCTGTGTGAACGACATCCTTCTGTTTTCCAAAATAACACTCTGACTATAGTTTCGGTGTTCAATATCCTTCTCCGACAGATGTTTTCTGGCAAATGTCTTCCTGCATTAGTGAATTCCCCCCCAAGAAGCAGCAGGACACCTGCAGGAAGTGAATCAAGGCTCTGGAGCAGAAGAAAAAATAATCACCTGCTTTAAAATAAATAAATAAAAGTACTGTTGGAAAAAGAAAAAAAAAGGAGAAGCATTTCTTTCTATTTGTTTTTAGGTGTACAATTTTAATAATTAACGCAGAATTCTGTAATTGTTGAATCATTAGTGGCTAATGTTTGAAACAGCTATTGCAGTCGAGTCTGTGACGTGCTAATAAAGCCTTACAGCGATAGTTTGTTGTGATTTGGTAGCATGAGCCGTCCCCCGGGCCAGCAGGGGCCAGGCTTGCTTTATTTCCTCCTCCAGCCTGGGAGCTGCTTGGGCTCTGTGTGTGCTGTACAGCCCGTGTGTGCCGTGTGCCACGTCCTGTACAGCCCTTGTACACCGTGTCCTGTACAGCCTGTGTGCACTGCATCCTGTACAGCCTGTGTAACAGTGTCCTGTACAGCCTGTGTAATAGTGTCCTGTACAGCCTGTGTAATAGCACAGCCTGTGTACACCGTGTCCTGTACAGCCTGTGTAACGGCACAGCCTGTGTACCAGTGTCCTGTACAGCCTGTGTAATAGTGTCCTGTACAGCCTGTGTAACAGCACAGCCGGTGTCCCAGTGTCCTGTACAGCCTGTGTAACGGCACAACCTGTGTACCAGTGTCCTGTACAGCCTGTGTAACACCACAGCCTGTGTACCAGTGTCCTGTACAGCCCGTGTAACAGCACAGCCTGTGTGCACTGCATCCTGTACAGCCCGTGTAACACCATGTCCTTTACAGCCCATGTACAGAGTGTCCTGTGTAACAGTGTGTACTGTACAATCCAGTTATGCCACAGCCTCTACAGCCTGTGTACACCAGGTCCTGTACAGCCTGTGTGCTCTGTGTCCTGTACAGCCTGTGTGCTCTGTGTCCTGTACAGCCTGTGTACATCATGTCCTGTACAGTCCCGTTATGCCACAGCCTGTACAGCCTCTGTGTGCAGTGTCCTGTACAACCAACGTAACTGTGTCCTGCACATCCTCTGTGTGCAGTGTCCTGTACAACCAACGTAACACCACATCCTGTACAGCCTGTGCACACAGTGTCCTGTCCTGTACAGTCTGTGTGCCCTGCATACACCCTGTCCTGTCCAGCCCGTGTACACCATGTCTGTACAGCCCACGTACACCCTGTCCTGTACAGCCCACATAAACCCTGTCCTGTCCAGCCCACACCCACCGTGTCCTGTCCTGTCCTGTCCAACTGCGCGCCGGCGGCGAAGGGATGATCTCAAAAGCTGAAGCGACAGCCCCACGGTGGCTGCACACCTGCCATCCAGCAGCACCTGTGCTGCCTTTGGAGGAAAAGGGATCGCTGTGGTCCAGGCCCCAGGCTGTCAGAGGAGGGAGGAGTACTTAGAGGTGGCACAAGCATTAATTTTTAACAGTCTATATTCTCGGTGTTGTAGTAAACTTTCCTTTTGCACTACCTACTTTTTTGAGGGGCTCTCCGGGGGTTTTCACTGAACACTCCGGTAGTGTAAAACTGAAAGATCACATTGCAACTTTGTATAAAAAATTACCTTGCAAAACAAAGGACTTTTTTTTTTTCCTTTGGCTCGGGACTTTTGAGACAATTCCTAACATACCTGTAATTCCTGCTTTTATAATTTGTGTTAGCAGAGACTCTGATGCGTTCAAAATGTAGATTTAATGTGCACTCCTGTGCTTTCTGCCAAGTGGTAATTCACTTTGGAATTTTACTATGTTCAACCTGTAAATACAGCAGAACGTTAATAAATGTCACTTCTGTAGCAATTTTTGCTGTAGAACAGTGTTTAATTGACTTTTGATGCCTTCTCACACCTGGTTGTCGATGACAAGTGCAGATTATCTGGGGGAATTCCATCCCTTTTCCATAGGAGGTGTAATACAGATCTCCACTTCAATGTGTCCATCTTCTTTTTTGTAACCAAGCAATGCCAGCCTGTCAGGAAATGGTGACTCCATTTTGGGGGGTTTCTTGGATTTTTTGGTAGTTTCATGACTTACCTGCCTTGTGAAACTGGTTTTGGTTCACGGCTGAACGTCTCAAATGCACAGTCCCCACAAACAAGGACTTGGGACTGACAGAGACAGATGGAGGTTCCACAGATTTCTCTTCAAACAGGAATAAGTGAGTACAGAATTAGGAGTTTTATCCTGCAAGGCAAAACCTGCAGCATTGGGGAGCTCTGAATCACATTTGCCCAAACTTGGTCGATCAGCCTTGTGTTTGCTCTCCTGGCATCTGGGCCTTATTTGGGCTTGTATATTCAGAGAACTGGAATATTTGGCATTCCTGTTTCTCCTCCTTTGGTGGCCTGAAGCTGCAGACACCTACAGCTCCATGTTCCTTCACATACAGCAGTTCTGGGAGCACCTGGAGGGATGGGTGGGTGGCGGGATCTGGAGAGGCCACATTTGGTTCTGCGTGTGTTGACACCAATTCCAAACTCAAGTAGTTATTTTGGGTCTGTGACAGCTCAGCCACTTCACACCACCTGAGTGGCAGGTCTGTGGTCACCTGCAGTGAGCAGGGAAATGCCTTTGGCCCTCCTGCTGCCACCTTGTCAGCCAGGTGGGGGGATGGAGGCTCTGAGGGCAGACACATCTGTGGAGCGACTGTGCCACGGTGGGAAGAGAGCTCAGACAGCCATGAGGCTATTGACAAGGCCCTGGAGTGACAGAAAAAGGGAGAATTGCTTTAAACTCACAGAAGGCAGGTGGGATATTGGGAAGAAATTCTTCCCTGTGAGGGTGGTGAGGCCCTGGCACAGGTTGCCCAGAGAAGCTGTGGCTGTCCCATCCCTGGAAGTGTTCAGGGCCGGTTGGACGGGGCTTGGAGCAACCTGGGGCAGTGGAAGGTGTCCCAGCAGGGGGTTGAAACTGCATGAGTTTTAAGGTCATTTCCAAGCCAAAACAGTAGGAAGCACGTCTTGAGATTTTATTTCCAGTTCCCATGAAAGAAGAAAAAGGAGCCCAAGGGCAGAAGGCTCAGCTAAGTGGAGAACAGCACGTGCTGGAGGAAATCAAATGTGCCTGTGGAGAAGGTAGGAGCACCACAGAGGAAAGGAGTGGGATCTACCCATTGTTGGTGCTCTTCCACCTGTTCCAGTGGAAGCTCCAGTGAAAAGATCATTGCTAATTGTCTAGGTCATCCACGTGAAAGAGAGGATTACGCTGAGAAATAAAACCAGTCCATGGGAGACTTCCCAGTTACTTAAAACAGACATTTCCCTCTCTCCTTTTGCTCTAGCTAATACAGTTATATTTCCAAGAAATTGGTAAATATTGCTGGATTTAGGAATGATTTCTCTAAACCGTTAGGCTTTACTGCAGAAGTTGTGTCTCACAGGAGAAACTCTCCAATGGATTAAACACCTTGTTCCTTGGCCACACAAAGCCAAGGACTGACTTATGTTCAGTGGCTTTGTTAGTGGAAGTGATTCATGGGCTGGATTGCCTTGACCTCTCTTAGGGTTGGTGCACTCTGCTCCTCTCACATCCATGTAATGGCCAAGGGGACAGCTGGAGATCCTGGAGCAGTGGCTGGTGGGAAACACCTGAAAGGGTCAGAAAACGTAGCTTGGTCGGAAGCTCAGCCCGTGCCTGGGGGGACTGTGGGAATCGGTGCCGTCTTTTTACATGATGGAGTTCAGTTTTCATAGTACCTACTGTTGTTTTCATTGCCTCATGTTTAAAAGACAGCGTTGCTTTCATGGGAAGGAAAGAGAAACAAATGTGTTTGAAAATATATACAATATTCCAAAACCAGTAGCAGTTGGGTTAAGGAACCTATTTAAAAACTCCTTGAACGTGGAACATTTACAAGGGCTGTTTTAGTGGTGATACCTGTTATTAATCAAATAAAACACAACACGGTGTGGGTACTGGCAGGGTCGTTGTGATCCCCCCAGGTCCTCTGAATGCCTGAATCCATTCATTGCTCCCACTGATTGCTCAACTGGCCTGTCACCCCATCCCGTTTCAGCTCAGGATGGAGGTGCTGTGCTGATCAGGATGAGGATTTCCATTCTACCTTTTTTTCCCAAAATTTTTGGGGAAAATTCCCCCCCATCAGGGAAGGGAATTACCATAACACAAGGGCTTAGTCACTGTATATAACAAATCGATCACAGCATGTATCCTAGAAACTAATTTCAAATCCTAGGACTTCCATGGACACAAGCCCCATTTTGCTAAACTTAAAATATGTTAATAAAACCTCATAGCAATGGATATAACAATAAAGCAAAAGGCAGGGATCTCTGCTCAGGCTCTGGAGTGTCAGGAAGGGTCCGTGCCAGGAGCCAGAGTGTGCCATGTCCCAGGGAGTGAAATACAGTCCGTGTCCCAGGGCCAAGTGCAGCGAAGTACAACAGTGCTGTGGACTTGCTTTGTAAAAAAAATTGACTTAACAGAAGCTATGCCAAGTAGGAAATTGGTGTTTCCAAAATATCCATCACCTCTCAGTGAGCTCTAATGGGCCACTGAACTGTAACCTCAGGTGTTTTTCACTGGAGCCACCTGAGCACCAGGAGATGGTCCTTGGAGCATCCTTTGGGCGCTGGTGGGTGGTGGGTGAGGTGGTGGGTGAGGGCAGTGATTCCTGCCTGTGGGCCTTGTCCTAGAGCGGTGTCACTGCTGGGTCTGGAGGCAGCACGAGGGGCTTGGTGGGCCAAAATGCCCCACGCCACAGTCATGCAGCACATGGACAAAGTAGGTGGCAGATTGGAGAACAATGGGAAGAAAAACCCATCTTTGACCAGATTTTGTGTTTGTTTTTGTTGTTGCTTTAACAGAAGTGGCCAGAGCGCGGTAATTAAAGGCTCAGTGGCTCTAATTGGAATAGGTTTAAACTCGAGGTCAAAATCCCTTCTGGCACTTCCTCTGCCTAATAACCATCAACAGAAATCAAACAAATCCAACCGGCTCCAGCCCCTAATCTGTGACCAGCAAAGGTCGCGGTGGTGATAAGGGAGCGCGGCAGCCACAGACAGCCCTGAGTGGGAACATGGTCCCGTGGGCCCAACAGCCAGTGCTGAGGGACAACAGGGACACAATGGGCACGTGCTGGTGCTGGGGGACGACTGCTGGTGGGGCAGTTCCTGGCTGTGGGTGATGGGTTGTCCCTGGTGCTGCCCAGCTGGGGATGGAGAGAGGATGGGGCATCATGTGCATGAGCGAATGATGCCGGTGCAGCCTGTGGGACCGGTGCTCAGCACCACAATTTCACCAAAATGCCCGTTTTCTTTGAGCAGATGAAGGCACCGAGGCTGTGATGGGGGTTGGAGAAGGAGCTTTTAACAACCCGGTGCTGATTCCTGGGCGCCCGGCGGGTGTTGTGCCCCCCTCCCCAGCCCACCCACCGCTGCCGCTTCCTGCCACCGCCGAAGGTCACTGCCCTCGCCAGGTCGCCACTTTAACTGCTTTGCTAATTATGCCCTAAGCTGGACCTTTAAAGTGATCTGGGAGGAGGGAAAAAAAAACAAAAAAAAAAAAGAAAAAAGGAAAGCAAAGGGGTTGCAGATGTGCAACAGCCCCGGGATGCAGCGGGTGTGGGGCTGTCCCTCCCTGCCACAGGCTGCCCGTCCTCGTCGCAATGCTTCTGGTAACTTTGGCCTACAGATTGTGCTATTTTAATATTTTTGGGATCTTTGTTCCTGCTCCTCTCTCTGCCATCCCACTCCCACACATTGTGCCAATTCAAGGGGTCTGGGTGGGTTACTGTGCTGTGCCCTGGGTTTCATTTGGAGGGTTTGTTTCCATGCCAAGACAGCCCCTGTGCTGTGGCCGGCTGGAAGCTGGGGCTGCCCCGAGGTTGCCGCAGTGGTCATTTGCCAAACACTCCTACATGGGATGGGCACAGCAGGTCCTGGGCTGGCGGTGGGGCAGCTGCTGCCCCAGCTGCTCCATCGGGGTTGTGACATGTTGCTCCCCCTGTGCAGCATCGTCCTGCCCCAGAACAGCTGATCCTGCTGTGGGGGTCAGGGGATGGAGGAGCTGAGGGTGCCCTCCCGCTGCCTCTTTGAGGGAGGCTCCGGTGCCAAAGGGAGAAAGGTGTGGTGCAGGGGCTGGTGGGCAGCGCTGCAGCAGCGGATGTGACTCCTGCCACTGGCTCTGACACTTCCAATGGGAACACGGAGCAGCTGAAAATTCATAGCATCCCGGAATGATTTGGGTTGGGAGGGACCTTAAAGCTCATCTCGTTCCACCCCCTGCCATGGGCAGGGACACCTTCCACTAGACCTGGTCGCTCCAAGCCCCGTCCAACCTGGACTTGAACACTTCCAGGGACGGGCTGAAAATGGAAACAGTGGGAGAGTGGTGCTGCCACATGAGGCCACGCAGTGCCATGGGAGACTGTGCCGTGCTGCAGGATGCTGTGCCATGCCATGCCATGCCATGCCATGCCATGCCATGCCATGCCATGCCATGCTGCAGGATGCCCTGTGAGGTCGTGTTGTGTCACAGCTGAAAGGCATCAGCTGCAGCCACTGCACCTGAGCCCCACAGTGCTCCCAGGGCAGCAGCTCTGGCCAGAGCCTGGGCCTGTGGGCAGGTGTGATGTATCTGCAATCACCCCTCCCACAGCGGGGCCCAAAAGCCCGGGCCTTGGCTGGGGGTTGTTTGTTCTGGGTCTTCTGTGCTTGCAACATGTTATAGGAGCCTTACCTGGGGGAAAACCATCTCCCCTACACCTCAGCCCTGCTCTGGGACCTCAAACAAGCTGAAACCCGCACCAGCACCTTCCTTTGCTATAGGATGTGCTCCTGGTTTGTGTAAGGAAATGCCTGAGTTACTACTTGATTTCTGCACCTTGCACAGAGGTAAGTGCGAGCAGCACAAAATCCTCCAACTGACATGGAGCACTGTGGGATTTGTCTCTCTGTGTGGGAGCTGGTTTGGGTGGTGGAGCTTTTGATGGGACTGGACTGGTCCCTCCTCAAACTGGTCCTTGGCTTCAGGGTCAGGCCTGGGGTTGAGCACAAGAGAGCAGCAAAGCCTGGAAGGGTAAATTCTCTTCTGGTTGTCAGAGGAGAGGGATGAGTTGGATCTTGCACTGATTAGGTAAAGTGACTTAGTCCAATATGTTGGAGCACTTTTTATCAGAGAGTGGGAAGCATATTTCAGGGAATTGTATCCTTGCTGTTCCCTAGGTCAAGGGGCTGAGGCATAAGCAGAAGTGCTGGCACAGTGAGGCAGTGACAGTCCCACCTTTTCCAGCCACTGCTTCCATGGCCCAGGACTTAAAGGGCATTGGGGTTGGAGAGCAAAGATCCTGGTGCTGTTTGCTGGTGCCAGGGTGGTTTGGTGGTTGGGCAGTGAGCACTGGGCAGGGACTGCCCAATCCCAAAGGGGTTACCTGGTCATCATGGGGCTGCTCCTTGGCATGGGCAGCTGTTTTGGTTTTAAATGTCTCCAAGGGAATAGTTTCCCATGGTGTGGGATGCAGAACTCTGTACTGGGGCTTCTGGATGAGCTCCCTGTGCTCAATTCCTACATTTTGTGGATGCCTATGTTGGTGTCATCATCTTGTTGGGTTTAGTTTGTTTAGAGAAAAAGTTCCTGATTTCTTGGAGGAATTTTACAGCCTTCTCAATCTGCAGCTCAAAGGACATAAAGTGGCCCCAAAGCACCCAGGATAAACCTGGGGCCAGGTTCTTTCGTGGGGCAGTGATGTAGGGAGCAGGTGGGGATGGGTGTCAGAGCCCCTTGTCCTTGGCACTGCTGGTTTATAGGCAGGCTTTGATCAGACGATCCGGATCTATCACTCCAAACCTCCCAGCTGGAAACAGGGAGGAAGAAGCACTTTACAGGCCCAAACTTCCCGAAGCTGCTGGGAATGACTCATCCATACGTTAGCAGAGCCTGAGCCAGCTGACAGCAGGAGAGAGCAGGCAGGGCTCTGCTGGGAGGAGGAGGCAGAGAAAGGCTCTTCCTGCTGCTGTTCCCCTCGGCCATCTCCTCTTTGGCCCAGTGTGTGTCCTCCTCATTGGAACAGGGCTCAGATCTCAGGAGACTTGAAAAGAAAGGACCGAGGCATTCTTTCACCCCATCTCTCCTAAAATGGGCTGTGGAAGCGCAGAAGTGCCAAGGGATGCAATTAGGGGAGCTGCTTTTTTTTGGAGATGCAATATTCCTATTAAGCAAGTGCTCCGGTTATGTCCCTGCTAATTGAAGTAAATTGCTTTCTGCCATCAAATTGGGAAGTTCCCCTTCCGATCTTAATGTGAGTTGTGCTTTAGAACATGATTTCCAGTCTTCAGTCTGCTTTTAGTGCTCTCCCTTTAATTAATTCCGTGTATCCTGCTGATTCTTGCCATCCTGCAGCAGTGGTGTTTGGAGGAGACTGTTGCCTTTTGGAACCAAAGGGAACAGGAGGGATTTCTTTGCTGTGCTTTCCTTTTCCCTGTCTCCAGCCTGTGTTCCTGGTGCATGGCTGAGGCAGAGCTGGGGTAATTTTGAGGCTGGCTTCACCCAGGCAGTGATTGGTGCTCTGAGTGTGGGCTGCTGGATCCCTGTGGCCATGGGTTCAGTAGGAGGAGAAATATATTAATCTGGTCCAGCAGAAAATGACTATTTCAGATTAGAAACGAAGACCATGAGTCACTCTATTTGCTGTGGTCACAGTTTTTCCTCTCGTTAATCTTCCCGCTCCTGTTCTCGCTGCCATGTTCTGAATGGAAGGGAAGACTGGGAACGGGAATGTCAGTGCTACCCCTCCTTCAGCAGCTCTTGCCATCCACAGCTCCTTGGGCCCTGCACAACTGCCAGGGTATCTCCTTTGTAATTCTTTCCATTCTGTACAGTTGTCCCACGTTTTGCAATAACTGTGTTGACAAGGCCTTATCTACGAGCAAACAAACACCACTTTAATTTAACTGGTGCAAAGCCATGTTTCATAATGTGTAGAATCACAGATTGGCTTGGGCTGGAAGGGACTTTAATTCTCATCTTGTTCTATCCCAGTGCCATGGGCAGGGACAACTTCCACTATCCCAGGTTGCTCAGAGCTCCATCCAACCCAGCCTTGAACACTTCCAGGGATGGGGCAGCCACAGCTTCTCTGGGCAATCTGTGCCAGGGCCTCACCACCCTCACAGGGAAGGATTTCTTCCTAACACCTCATCTAAATCTACCTTATTTTCTTCCATTTTAAGACCATTCCCCTTTTTCTTGTTATTATTAAAGCTGATTTATTTTGGTTAAATTTAAATTGATTTCTAATGTACGTAAAACTTCAGGGAAACCAGCACATGAAATAATAAAACGCTCAAATGATGTTTGCAGAGTCAGATGAGCTCTTGGTCTGCTTTAGGAGCAGGTTGTGTGAATTGGGGAGTTTGGCTTTGTCCTGCATTTTTAAAGTCTAAAGCTGAATCCCCACCCTGGGACAGGCCCACTGCAGGCATTGGTGCTGAACAGGCACATCCCAGGTTTTTGCTTTTGGTTGTGTTGTGATCAGATTTGGGTTGCTCATGGTGGCTTGAATTGCTGTCTCTGCGGCCAGGAGTCAGGAGAGAGGAGCCAGTTGTATTCTGGACTGCAGCTCTGTACTGTGATGACATGATCAAAACATTAAGGATCCTGCTTCTTGGGGGAAATGCAGGAATCCAAAACATCTGGGCAGTTTGTTTGTGCATGTGTTGCCTTCCTTCATGCCTTTGTTCATCCCTTCCAATTACTGCTGCTAAGTATCAACTTAAAACAGAGATGATGCTGAGCTTGTGGGGAACATATGGACAAATGGAAAATAAACAGCATGAGGAATTCCTTGCTAATGAGCTCTTGGATGATAAGATACTACTGAAAAAAAAAAAAAGGAAGGCAAAAGACAGAGGTCTGAGCTTTGCCTCCGTTGCAGCATGAGAGGAAAATTTCCCTAATGATGCCCAACATCACTGATGCTGCACTGCAGCATCTTCCTTAGGGTTTACTGAGGCCCCAGCCTGCTGGGGACTTGATGGTCTGTTGTCCACACTGGATCCATGCTTGGAGGCTTATTCCAGCTGTTCTGGGCTTCACAGATGGATTTGGGCCATAGAATGGTCTGCAGCCACCAGCTCTGCTTGGTGATGGAGGGGATGGAGTCACCTCCTCTCTATGAGCTGTCCCACCAGCCCCAGCCAGTGGCACTGGCTCTGTACTGGCTTTCCATGACCAGCACGAGTGTGTTTCCCTGTTTGGCCTCTCTTGGTACACATGCAATTAACTGCTCCAGCTGAACAACAGGAACCTGGTCCTTCCTCCTCAAGTTCAAGGTTCGTGTCTCTTGTTCTTCCTGGCAGAAGAATAGATGTTTCCTTGCGCTTGAGGCAAGAGTCGCCCTACCAGCTTTGCAGTTTTTGTGGTTAGGAGGCTGCTGGAATTACTTTTGGTGGAAGGGTTTGTGATTAGCAGTTATACCCTCTGCGAGTCAGGGTAGAATCATGGGATCATTGAGGCTGGAAAAGCCCTTTGGCATCATCAAGCCCAACCGTTACCCCAGCACGGCCAAAGCCGTGACTAATCCATGTCCCCAGGTGCCACATCTACATGTTTTTTTGAACACTTTGGGTGTTCATCCCTGATCAGCTTTGGCACCTGGATCTGGCCCTCGGTGCTGCTGAAACTCCTTTGATGTTCTCTAGTGGCCATCAGGAACTCCTGGAGCGTCCTACAGGATAGAGCTTCACCTTGGAGCCTGTATCTTGGTTTTCAGTGCAGTGGATTTCAAGGCAAATCCACTGAAAATACAAGTGAATAAAATAAGAGAAACAGAGTTTTTATAAATGTGGAAAAATATATAGAAAATAAGAATAGAAATGTTTCCAAGGAGTGTGGAAATGCTGAGGAGTTTCTGCCCTGGCAGCTGGTGGGGCACTGTTGGACTGTGCTGGCAGTGGTGGGGGCTGGCTGTGGTTTTGGGGTGGGGGTGTTTATGTTTCAAGCTGCTCCTGTGATCCCAAATAGCCATGTTCCATAAATGCAGCGCTGGACTGCTTCCTTCCAGAGGGCAGGAATGCAGTTGGAAATGCCTCTATCATACTCATCTCTCTGGCCAAAATGTTATTTAAGCATCAAAGCACATGGGCCCGAATGAGGTGGCAAGTTTCAGTTCAACTCAAAAACAATTAGTTAAAAATCAAAGAAACAAATGCATTGTTTGTTACCGGTCTGTGCTTTTTTTCCCGGGGAAATTGGGATTCTTTAATTGGCTCAGCTGGAGCAAAAAACCCAGATCAAACAGTGAGTGAGCTGGAACAACAAAGGAATGTCCTGGTATTTCTTTTTCCAAGTTTAGAAATGGAAGTCAGGGCAGCCTTGGGATTTGTGGAAATTCCTCTGTGCATTGTTGGGAGGTAGAGGAAGTGGTTTCAAGTTGAGCTACTGGATTCTGCATCGCAGCGCGGGGGCCGGTTTCCACTTGCCCAGCTCCGGTTGTCCTGGCTCTGCCGGTGGCTGCTCTTTGCAGCAAGATGCCTTAAACATTTACCCCTGACCACTGCAAACACCTGTGGAGGGGCTCACTGTGCCGGGCTCTGCCATGGCAACTGGCCTAGGAAAATACATGGAAATATTTTTCCACTCCTGATGGTATTTCTTTCTTGCAGCTGCTTGGCACAATCGCAGTTGGAAAAAGTTGTTTTCAGTCCACTATCAGCTTCTGGAAGAGCCGTTCCCATTTCTATACGAAGCTGTTCATGTATAGATCACAGTTTTGAATTTTGACGCCTGTTTCCCATAGCCATGGGGGTGATTTGATAATAAAAAGCCTGCAAGACTCACAGGTAGATCATCAATATATGTGAGGGGGAAGAGAAGACGACTCCTGGCTTAAAGCGCGTGTGCTGTTTGTGTTCCCTTTACAGTAGGGATGTTTTGTTGGCAGTTTTTGGGGGTTTGTTTTGTTTTTTTGGACAGCACACCCATGCAGCTGGAGGGTAGAGCCTGTTCTCCTCTGGCTGGGCTGGAGTCGAGTGAGGCCGAGAGGCAGGACATGAATGGGATGTTCCGTCCCCGCAGCCTCAGGGTCCCTGGGGGGGATGTCCCCCCGCCGGGCAGGAAGCGAGAGCCCCATCGCTCCTGCCAAGAAAAACCTCTCCAGAACATCCTCTCTGCTCTGCTGAGGCCGGATGGTTTTCACCCCACTGTGGCCCCGCTCTCCCTCGCAGCACTGGGGCTATTTTTCAGTGAGGGCTGGCCCCAGGCTGGGGGCAGGGACGGCTCCTGCTCCTTAAGGCTGTGCCGCTGCTCTGTGTTGGTGGGGTTACAGCTGTAACAGCCTCTTGCTGCTGGTAACTGCTGGAATGATGCCTTGGGGAGCAGCTCCCCAAAAGTGACTTCTCTGATGGGTCACAGTGACAGGCTGTGGGTCAGGAAGGGGTGATGGCCCCGGCCATGGGCCAGGAGGCGATGAGCCACACAGGGTTCAGTGGGATGTGCAGGGCTGTGCTGGAAGGGCCCATTTCACCATCAATGCCCTCACTGCCCAGTACCTCGTGGGCACCCCAGGATGGGGAGGGACAGCCCCAAGCCCCATCCTGGGGACCTTGTGCCTTTCCAGGGTCCTGTCGTGGTGGTTTCAAAGGCAGGGATAGATCTCAGATGCGCTGAGCTGGCTGAGGCTGAAGCTGCAGCATCTGGCTGCCGGTCATGGGGATGCCCACATGGAGCAGCCCTGGCAGCACCACATTATCCTACCACGTATATGTGTATATTATCCCCTTTTACATATGTATTTTTTCCATGCATGGGTCATCTTTAAAATTCTTTTTAAATTTTTTTTTTGTTCCGATGTTTTCATGCAGTTCCTTCCTACAGTCACTGAAGGGCTTTGGACGTTAATAAGAAACAGTATCACATTTTTGTGTGCTTTGGGTTATTTGTCTCGGCTTTTATTAGGCTTGTCATGCAAATCATCAGGCAAAAATGTAAAAGAAGAAATTGTGTGTGTGTGTTCGTACTGGGAACCAAATCCAAGACCCATCAATACATGATGTAGGGAATTGTTCTTTGTTTTCCAGGGAAATTGGGTCCCGGTATGAGGAAGCCCTCAGGGCGATGAGTGGTACCTATTGTTTTATTCATGGTCTCTGTCAGCACTGCCTTTCCAGTGCCTTCCCCATGCTCTGGAGGTACTGACATGAGGATGTGTCTGATGCTGCGTGTGAGAGGGACTTTGGGACACCAGCAGATCCCAGGGGTCCCACACCAGGGTTTTTCTGCTGGGTCTTATGTAAATCTGGGACTTAGGAGCCAGTTTGGCAGGGCCAGCACGGCCTGGGGGCATGGCCCTGGCTTGGATTCTAGGCTGGCTCAAGGATGGGATAAGCAGCACAAGCTCAATACCTTGGGTGAGGGTCCCCAGCAATGTCACCCTCGTGTCTGTCCCGTCCTCTTGCTTGCCAAGGAAACAGGAGATGTGTTTTCTAGTGGATGAGTTTCCAGGCACTGAACAACGTATGATCAGCTTTTTGTAGGAAACTGTAGGAAATATGAAGAAGCAAATAAAAACTAGAAGAGGAGGAAGAGGGTTGTTTTGTGTATGAGCAGTGCTTCAGCATCCCTGCCTCTGGCTGAGGCAGAAAAGGGGAGTGACATTGTTACTCCAGCCTAAAAGTAGGGGAGGTGAGAGGAGCTGCTGATGAGGCTGGTGCTGGGTGCCAGACAGGAGGTGCAGAGCCCCTGCCCCGGTGCTGTTCCTACGTCTGATGCATGTGGCCACAGCCAGGGCTTCTGAGCATGGCCAGCTCACCATGGACACGTGTGCTGGGGGCAGTTGGAGCTGGGAGGGTCTCAGAATCGGGCTCCATGGCTCTGTTCTCAGTTGTGTACAAGTGAATCATATGTTGAAAGACCCTGATAGTGAAATGCGCCTGTTACAGGACCCCAAACCCTCAACTCCTGGATGCTGAAAAAATACACTGTCGTTTTACTTAAAGCGTCTCTTTAATATTCCTGAGGAAATGGGAAGGTTTCAGTAACATCTCCAGATGACTGACATTCTCTTTGAATCTCTTGGCTAGATGTGTGTCCATAGCTGCAGAGCTGCCTGGACTGTTTGGACTCCAGTTGATGCTGAGGCTGCCTCTGTAGGCAATGGTACCCACCAAGGAGCTTTACAGCGCAGACAAGAGTAAAAAAGACTTTGAGAAAGTTGTTCCCTTTATGTCAAGAATGATTCAGTCTGAACAGAAAAATCCATCTCCAGGCCCCTGCCTTGCACAGACACCATCTCTTTCTTTGAGTGTGCCCACGAGATGCTCTGCTCCTGTTGCAGCCACTTGCAGCAGTACAAAATAGCTGTAAAATCCTTCTTTGGTTCCACTCTCAGACTTTTAGTCCTGAATTCTTTTTTGTTGGTGTTTTTAGCTTTGTTGGCAGCAGGGTCCCTGCCTGTCCCCCGGCTTGGGGCTGCTCTGGCAGGGAGAGGTTATTGGTGCTGAAAGGGGCTGCTGTGACATGTCCTCTAGTTAGTGCAAACATAAAATTAGAACAGTTGCAGCTGACATTTCAGGGTTTTTAACTCCCTTGTTTCTTCCAAAGTATGTAATTTTGGGGGTAGCCTTTTTGTTGTAGCATAGTCATTATTATAATAATTCTATTTCCAGTGATTGTGGTGTGGAAACCAAGGAATCCAGAGGGAGGAGAAGTGTTTTCTGAGCTGACAGAAGGGATCATGTGTGCTGATCAGTGCACATGTCAGTGGAGGTTTGTTGCTGAGCACTCCTACTCCCAACACCTTCCACTATCCCAGGTTGCTCCAAGCTCCATCCAACCTGGCCTTGGACACTTCCAGGGAAGCATCCACAGCTTCTCTGGGCAACCTGTGTCAGTGTCTGACCACCCTCATAGGGAAGAATTTCTTCCTAACCTTACAATCCTGTTTGTATTTTTATATCTACACAAGAGGTTGGTTTTGAGAGTCCCTAAATGTGCCCATGTGTTTAGCCAGTGCTCTACTTGCAGCTTGGATGAGCTGTTCAAGGCTGGCCCTGGTTTGAGTGAGCCTGGGTGGCTTCTCTTGAAACTGTCTGAGATCTTGTTGTGTGAGGTTTTCACATAAAAATCCCCAAAAGCTAGCTGTTCCTGGTTCCAGTTTGTGCATTCCAGTTTTAGCCAGGAAGCACAGGCTGAGCATCCTTCCCTCAGGATACAGGAAGTGTTTGCACAGGCTCTGCCTGACCGAGATGTGATGGTCTTTCCTTTCTGGGAACACGTGGGTGCTTGAGCACCTGCCCTGCCCAAGGGTTGGACTGTTCCCTCTTGCAATCCCCCAGCAGGGAAATGTCAGCTCTGAAGTCAGAGCACAACTCAGGGTGATCAAACTATCACAGAATGGTTTGGGTTGGAAGGGACCTTAAAAATCCTCCAGTTCCAACCCCCTGCCATGGATAGGGACGCTTTCCACTAGATGATGATGGTGGTCATGAGGGTGTGCTGCAGGGGTTGGCATCCCAGCACCTGGTCATGGTGTGGTAGCCTGTGTGGAGCAGGACAGACATGCTGGGAGAGTTTAAAAATGCTAAGATTTAAAAAAAATAATAATAAAAAAAAGGCTTAGAAAATCCTTATTTGCTGAAGGGTGAAAGGAAGAAGGATGGGGACAAGCTGTTTGTTAATAATAAAGAACGAGCTTTTTACAAAGACCTCGTGTCCAAAGCTCTTTAACTTTTCCTGGCGCTTCCCATCCATTCCATTGTTAAGCCCTTTGCTGTCGGAAAACAGCGCCGGGCCAGGGCGCTCGATGATCTCATCGCCAAGGCTTCTGCAGTCGCCTCTGTTTACGCGCCTTGCAGCGTTTGCTCCTCAAATTTGGTTTCCTACTTTGAAGAAAAAAATAAGAAGGCAAAAGAAAAAAAAAAAAGAAAAAAAAAAAGGAGGGGAAAAAAAAAAATCTTTCATTTGTGCAGCGGCTCCCCCTGCCCCCAGTGCCGGGCTGTGAGGAAAATAGCACCTCCGTGGTTTTCAAGGAGAGGATGGACCACAGCGGATTCCCACAATTTATAAGAGGAGACAGGAAGGCCTTAGTGACTCATAAACACTAGCAGATTCTGTGTATGAGTTTCTCTTTGTTGTTTGTTATCCTTAATTTCATGGTTTTCCTTCTTTTGAGCGTGTTTGTGTATTTTAGGCGATGCCATCATTTTGTCAGGACACTTTGTGTGTGGTTCCCACACAGGAGCAACGTTGTCTGCCTGACGGCTGGGCTCAGAAAAATAAAAAAGCAGCCAGTGGAAAGCCTTGAGGGCTCCCTTTGGTGCCACATCCTGACATGTGGATCATGGGACAGCAAGGATGGGCGGAAGGGATGTTTCCCTGGCGTGTGTCAGTTGTTGCTTTGCATGGAAGAGGGTCAGGACCTCATGAATGGGAGCAGCTCTGAGGGTTGCACTCAAAGCTCCCCAGTTGAACAACCCTAAAACCCATCACTTGTGGTCATTCATGTGGTGCTGGGAGGGTCAGGGCACTGTGGCCAATGTGACCTGGGCATTGAACTGCCCCTCCTAGGGGGGCTGTGCCCCATCCTGGCTCCTGCTGCTGCCCTGTGGGCTCTTGGCCCTGATTCTCTGAAAGCTGGGTGCATCTCCATGTGCAGGTTGTCCCAACAAAGACAGGAGAGTCTCCTAATTTATTTAAAGGCAATCATTTGTCAGAGAAATGACCTGAGTTTCTCTTGAGCAAGGAGGTCTTCAGTGCTTTGCATGGGTCTTTGTATCGTGGGGTGCATCCTGTTTACATGAAGTGCCCATTTCCCTTTTCCCCTGGACATCCCACCAAAACATCCCCCTCTTCTGCTATTGCACTGGGCTTGAATTGGTACCTGTGCTTTGCCTCAGAGGTAGAGATGGTTTAATCCTGCTGGGAAGCCACCATATTATTAGGCACACAGAAACCCCTTTTCAGACAAGGCATTTCATTCCTGTGAGGCAATTCTAATTTATCATAGAACCGTAGGGTGGTTTGGGTTGGAAGGGACCTTAAAGATCATCCATTTCCATACTCCCTGCTATGGGCAGGGACACCTTCCACTAGACCAGGTTACTCCAAGTCCTGTCCAACCTGGACTTTTAAATTAATGAAGTGACGTAGCCATCAGCTGTTAGGATCTTAGTGGGGATGGTCGGATCCCTGTGTACCAGAAGCAGTCCTTGGTGTGTCCCTGTGTATACTGTGATCTCAAAGCCCTCTTCCTGCTCCCCTCTGGATTTGGGGACAATAACAATTCAGCTGTTTAAATATGCTCAGAAATTCAGAAGCACACAAGTAAGCACTAAACTTTCCCAAGGTGGCTGAGTAATCTTGTTTGCTTTAGCATTTTAGTCCCCCAATTACCCAAGCGAAGGATATTGCCTCTCTAAACAGAGTTCAAAAAGCCCAAGAATTTTTTATAAATAGCTCACATCCTCTTGATAACAACCCGGCTGCTATTTATTGCCCACTTCCCCTCAGACAGACAGGTCGGAGGATTTAAAATCTCACTTCCCATGAAATACAGAGGAACTCAGTTATTCAGGTTCCTACAATTGTTTGTCATTCTGGGTTGCCTTTGCAGTTTACAGTGTTCAGCCAGGCTCACCCTGGAAAGGAGGTGACTGAGGGATTGTTAGGATATAATGCTGGAGTCCTGAACCACATTTTGCACTCCCATCTTTGGGACCAGAAGGAAAGCCCGTTGCTTCCCAGTAGCATGGGGTCCTTTCTAGTAACTTTTTTTTTTTTCTATCTCCACACCTCAGTGGCCTTGTTTTACACCCCCACCTCCTATTCACCCTGATAATGTGCAGCCAAATTCTTTCCTGCCTGAGAGCAGGTGGGTCCTGCTTCCCGATGCAACCTGGTTCTGTTGAGGAGAGGGTGCTGTGGGCAGCAGGGATCTTGTTGGGGCACCCTGGTTCTTCCCTGGTAAGCTGGAAATTTTCCTGTCCATAACTCATAACAACTCAGTCTCACCTGGCTAGGCATGGGGCTTCTGCTGTGCTTCAGTCACTCTGGAATCATGGAATCATAGAATGGCTTGGGTTGGGGGAGACCTTAAAGGCCATCTAGTTCTAGCCCCCAGTATGGCTGAAGGTTTCTTAGCAGTGGATATACAGACACCCATGTAAAGGAAGAAATATAGTTGCATTCCCAGGGATGATTTCAGAAATATCAGGAGAGCTGTTTCGTGCCAGCCTTGAAGTTATTTGTGACAGTGCTGCAGCATGATGAGGCTGCTGCTGAGGGAAGGGGCAGCTGGGGAAAACAGAATCCTCGTCCACAAACACAAGAGATGATAAAAATTTGGCTTTGGTGGGGCCCCAGGCACATTAGACAACAGAACCCTGTAGGGTTGAAAGTGGAGGTTCTGTGCTAATAGCTCACCCTCTCCATGAAAAGCAATTATGCAGCCTAAGTGCTGGACTTCATGATCCTTGTGGGTCCCTTCCAACTCAGCCTATTCCGTGATTCTGTGAGATCCTGTATCAACAGGGATGGTTTGTTTACTTACACATTCGTGTTTCAGCATCTCTTTGGACAAGATGACTCCACTGAAGGGGCAACATAAACCATTTCCTTCTCAGCTCAGAGCAGGATGGTTCATGCTGGAGGATTTTGCTGCTCTGCACGTGTTCGGAGGCTCCAGTGCCGTAACAGGAGTGAAGGGATGTGGTGCAGAACGTCCCAGTTCCGTGCTCCGAGAATATCGTGTTTGTGATTAGGAAAACCCAGTTACATAATGGCATCCCATAATCACAAACATACCTGGCACCGAGCGGAATGGGGTTGTATGATTTATTCATTAGAGTTTCTTCATGCATAAACTTCTATTTATTCCCCTGTTGTAAGGGGAGAAAAATGTCAGTGGAAGCTGCCGTGGTGGGACATAAATGGGGAGCACAGGGGTCAACCTTCCCTCTATTCAGGGATACTGAGAAGTAAATTTTTTTTAGGCTTTTTTATGGAGAAATTCATGGACCTTTGTGCTTGGGAGCACAAACCCTCCTTGGGCTTGCAGAGCCCAGCTGGACTGGGAAGGGAATAGGAGATGCCAAGGAGATGCCTGCCCTGGCCAGTTCCTCGCTGCTGGCAGAGGTTGGTGGGGCAAGGATCTGACAGAGTGAACAAAAACCTTATAAATTTGAAATCCTGGCTGGTTCTTGGCTGTTTTCAGGGTTTAATAGGTAGGGGTGGGGTGCTGGCTGAGGTGAGCTCTGGGTGCTAAGCCCTCATCCAGCTCAGGCTACTGCTGGGGGCTGCTGAGCCCATGTGGAATAAATGCAGCTACTTACACCAAGGAGACCCAAAGTTTGTGGTTTATCTTTTATTTTTAAAAATGTCTTTTGAAGAATATCTCCTCCAGTCACACCTTTGCCTGCTGATTGTTTTCTTACCTGCCATAACAACTCCTGATCAGCAGCAGCTTCAGGGGTTGTGCCCAAGCTGGGTGCCCGGGGCTATGATGGGCTCCGGTTTGCCTGGGCAAGGTCAGAAACTTCTGTGAACCCCCTTCCCCCCCTCTTCTGCCTCAAAACCTGGTGTCCCTGGAGTCTGTTTAGGATGACTCTGCCCTGAAGCCTGCTGAGGCTCAGCCTGGCACTAATGTGAGGTGCAAGAGGAGGGCTGAGACCTGCCTCTCCCACTGAAAGGCTTTGCCTTGACCTCTGTAGCCACCTCCTTATTTCCCTGAAAAGGGAGCACTCGCTCAGTGTGGGAGCACAGGTGCTCTCTGAAGGATCATGGCTGTTCCCGTCTCTTTGAGGACATCCCTAAATTTTATGGTGCTTGCTGGGGGCCGGAGGGGCAGCCTGGTGATTCACTGCCTCAACGGGAGGTTATTGTCTGTAGGAAGTAAAACAAAGTGCAAAGGCAGTTTATCCTGGCCATTTGTCTCCTGCTCACAAGAAGCCAAAATTTATCCCTGGGTGACATGTGCCGGCCTGTGGGTCCCTGTGAGGAGCCAGCTCTGCATCTGGCTGGGGCAAGGGGCTCTCCCTCCTGTTTTAGCCATCATCACCACACTCAGACACCACTAATCCCAGTGAGAGAAATTATTTGTTACTGGGAAAGGGGCTCTGTGAGTACCTGGGAGGTGGTACTTGTGTGGTAGCACAAGGCAGTGCAGCCTTCCTGTGCTGCAGTGGCTCCTTGCCACTTGCAAGGAGCTTGCTTGTGGCAAGGAGCTCACCCCAGCATCACTGCTGGAAATTCAAGAATTAAAAGCCCCTGGATCAGCAGCATGATCATGGATACAAATTTGCTGGGTTTTAATAACCTTTTTTTTTTTTTGTTAAAGACAGACCAGACCTTGAATCCCATACCTACTTTCCATGTAAACAGCAGAGGTGCTCACTGAAGGGAACTTGGCACCAAATAATCCCACTCTGGCTCCATTTGTGCATCTGTGCACACAGTGGGAAAGCATTTGTGTGATTACAAAGAGTTAAAAATAACCCCTTTACTGGAGCAGCTTGGGCAGGTTGGTGTTGTGGGCTTCGATGAGCCATGTGTGGGGGATGTGTTGTGCCTTGGTCCAGGGGCGAGAGCCAGTGGTGCTGTGCACATGGCCTGGGGGGTCCCATCCTGCTGGGTCCCTCCTCAGGGTGCTGAGCTCACCCTGAAATGCCAGAGCCCTGGCTTCTGAGTTGAGCAGCACTGCCTGCTGCCCTTACTGCCTTTCCCTGGCTCATGTCATGTCTGTTGTTCCGCTTGCTCTTGCAGAGGCATCTCACTAGGGAAGAATCTGTCCTGCTCTCCGGCCAAAACACCCACCCCGTGGGTGCTGTCAGGGAAGGAGAAATTAGGTTTTATTTTATTTTAATTGGTTTAAAATTTATTTTTCATGTGAAGCCATATTATCACAGTGTTTGCCTTCAAGGGTGGATGCAACTTCTGCCCAGTGTTCCTTGTTTGCTCTCCCCATACCCTCCTCCAGCTGCTGGTAGCACTGGCAAATCTCACATCTCATCAAGGGTGTTTCTTAAACCCTTGGGAAAATCTCAACGTGTTTATTAAGAACATATTTGAGCAAAATAATTTTAAAGGAAATTTCAAAATTAGGTTTTCATCTCCTTTCATAGACTCACAGAGTGGTTTGAGCTGGAAGGGACCTTAAAGTTCATCTCGTTCCAACCCGCTGCCATGGGCGGGGATGCCACCCACTAGATCAGGTCACTCATTTCTATAAGTTTCAGCCTATTGTCTCAGAACTAACATGCTGCTTAAAGGGTATTTTTAATGCTTGGATTCTCTAGAAATTCCCTTTTAGATCTGATCTCCAAGAGCTGGGGTTGCTTTGGAATCTGGGAAGTTTGTTGTACTCTTAGCTCTTTGCAACTCTTTGGTATTCTATAACCTGTGCTTGTGATGTTGCAGTTGGTTTCCTTTTGATGGTCAGTTATTGAAAGTGTTGTAAAAAAAGGATTAAAAAAAAGGCTAATAATTCTGATTGATTGGAAAAATATTACTTTAACAGCTACTAGTCAAATCAACCAGAGTGCTCTGGTTCACTTCCAGCAGAGAGACGTTGATATTTTTTTAAGCTTTGTGTGCAAGACATCACTCTGTGTTGCCAAACTCTGATTTAAATTTATACACCCTGGCTCAGCCTGTTTGCTGAAAAAGAAAAAGAAAAACCACCACCAGCATAACAAATTCAGTATCTTTTCCTTATTGAAAATTTTTTGGCATCAGATGTCGTGATCTGCACAGTGTAGTTATTGTCTCTTTATCTGATCCAGTGACTAACTCGACATTATTGTTTCAATAATATTATTTCAGGCCAGGTAACGTGCTCAGGTTACCTCTGTGATGACACAAAGTATGGCACCGCTTCCAGTGAGTCACAGTGTGTGCAAATAAATAACAGGAATGGCGAAAAATAACCCGGATCTTTTATTTTTAGCAGTCTAATGTGATACTGGTGACACACGAGGCAGCAGCCGAAGGTGGGGGGGAAGGAAGGGTGGTGGGTGCTGGTGGGTGGGAGCCCCAGGATGTGGCTCAAGGGCTGGGCAGGGCGAGCAGGAACCCAGAGGTTTGGACCTTGCCAGCTTCCTACCTTTTCCAAGGAGGTGAGGGAGTTCTGGCTGCTCTGGCGTGTGGGGTCTCAGAGGGACCTTGGGCTGGGCTGGCCAGGGCTGGAGGATGCTCTGCATCCAGCCAGGGCTCCAGTGGTGCCCATTCTGGTGTCGGCAGCACAGCCCCACCAGGGTAAATCGTGCTGTAGGAGCAGCTCCAACTTCTTATCTCTCTAAGTGACTGTGGAGGAAACAATTCCCCGCTCTTTGGTGAGGTGGATGTGAGCGGCCATTTGTGTTCAGTGTCCTTGGTGCTCTGTGTGCTCGGTCTGTGCTCTGTGCCGCTGGTAAACGGGGTTGGGGTTCACGTCCTGCCGCCCCTTGCCCTCCCCCAGGGGAATTTGGATCACGGCTGTGTCTGCAGAGAGCCAACACTGGTGTCAGCACAGGGAGAGTTTCTGATGACTCTCTGATGGGGAACTAAAGAGGGGTTCAGTCCCCTCTGCTCCCTCATCGGGGGGGCAGGGCTGGGTGGGGATGTGGAGCCCTGTGCAGGCAGCCCAAACGTGGGTAAAGCCTGGAGCTCCCCTCCTGTCCTGGAGACTCAGAAATGGTGGAAATTACACCTGTTGGAAGCCACTACTTGTGTTAACACCTGGAGGAGCACAGGAGAAGGCAGTGTGTGGAGGGGGAGAGCCCTCCCAGCCTTCTCCTGACCTCCATCCCCATCCCCTGTGGGTGTGGTGGTGGTGCTGGAGCAGACCCCATCACCAACTGCTCTGTGTACAAATAGCACAGGCTCTGCTCCTGGAAAGGAGGAGCAGGAGAGCAGGGAGTGGGTCTGAAACTTTAAGGGAGACTCTGTGGGATGGGGATCTGCAAAATCCCTCTGTGTGGTGGGGGCTGCTGACTTTGGGGTTGATTTTCTTTAATGTCAGCCCAAATTTTCACACTGAGGGTTGAGCTTTAGCCTTGTGGAAGAAGCAGCCTGACTTCCAGGCAAGTCTTTCTGACATATTTAAGAGATGGAGGGAAGGAAGGAATTACTCCTAGAAGTGGGCAGAGAAGGGTATTCCCCCTCACTGAGGAGCTGGCTCTTCCCACTGCAGGTGATTTGTGGGATAATTGGATGATGAGCCCCTGATATGCCAGGTCGTGGGGCAGATCCCAGCATCACCCCCACTTCCCTGGCAAGCCTGGAGAGCATCAAATAACCAATTCTGGGCAACGCTTAGTTTGTATTTTTAGAATAATTGCTGTAAACATTCTTTGGGATTTTTTTTTTTTTTTAAAGAACCACAACAGCCATTTATATATTTAACAATATATATTTATATATATATAATTTCTAGATCAGTACATTCATCAGTACTTGTTTTTCTTCACAAACAGAAGAACTCTTACAATAGTAGACTTTCTAAAATAAATACTATTAAAATAGAGCTTCAAAATAAATATTCTATACAAAGAAAAAACCTTCTGTGGTAACGTTTCAGGGTGTACATGTGGTGGGGTCGTAAGAGGAGAAGGGGGAAACATTTCTCAGCGTGTCTGAGCATGGGAGGGGGAGGGAATACCCAGTGCTGAGGAAGGGTGAGGGCTCATCTGGGTGGCAAAGCTGGTGCCTAGGGAGCAACAAATTTGGTAGATGCTCCTTGTGCCCAGTGGGTGCAGTGAGGGTGTATTTGTCTGTTGAAACTGCTCTGCTGGTGCTGAGCTCCAGCTGGGGCCGTGGTGTGGCATTGCCAGCACTGTCAGGTCACCCCTTCTTGCTTTCTGGGCTGTTGTGTGCGGGCAGAGGACAAAGCCCGGTGTGAACCTGCTGCAGCAATTAGCAGTGCTGCAGTAATTAGCAGTGCAGGTGCCCTGCCATCCTCCTCCAGTGCTGTGCTGCGGTGCCACGGCACCTGTCCCGGGGAAAACATTCCCTCTGCTCCCCTCTTTCCTTCATGATCACCCCACCACAGCGAGGTGGCTGGAGGGCCGACGCCAGGGCCGAGGTTTGTGCTGAGGAGCAGCCGTCCCTCCCTTAGCAGGGGGCCCCCAGCCCGTGGGAGGATGGCAGAGCTGCCACGTGTGCCCGCACCGGGGTGGGGTGACAGGGCACCGTGTCCGAGGGACACCTCAGGTGTGGCAGGAGACCCAAGTACCTTCAAAGGGGATGGGGGAATGGAGGCGTTGGGGTGTGGGGAGAGAGGGGAATAAAGACATTATTGACGGGAGCCGTACCCTCCGCCAGCGCCGCCGGCCGGCAGAGCCCCAACTGCGGCCGAGCCTGCCCCTTCCCGAGTGCTCAGCGCGGGGCTCAGCACCTTCTTGCCATGCCTTGGGCTGGGAGCTGATGGAGCAGAGTCCGACAGCTGTGCCGGGAGCTGAGGAGAAGAGGGAGGGTCACTCTGCTACATCGACCACTGCTCTGACACGTCCACTAACGCTTCACAGCCTTCCAGCATGGGATCGGCTTACAGGGTTTATATATTAAAACAAACCAACAGAGAAATAGTTTACAGCTATGTACAATGGAAGGAAATCCGTCTGGGATTGCTGGGTGTATGTACATGAGTGTAGATTGGCACAGTGGCGACCACTCCAGCGTTGTCTTTGCTCACAAGGACCACGCAGCCAAGCCGTGGGCTTTGCTAGTGCGGGTTTTCAGCACAGGTCCCCCAGGAACAGCCAGGGACAGAGGGTCAAAAAAGCAAAGCAACTTTGGGTGGAGGCCATTTGGACACGTGTGGTCCCAACAGAGGAGGGCAGCAGGTAAATACCGCTCCTGCTGCATTTTCTAGTCTGTTTGCATCTTAGGAAAATGATTTCTCTTATTAAATACAATACCTTATACATTCAACCAACAGTTCAGCTAGTTCGGGGTTGGTTTTCCTCTTATCTTTTCCCCTCCAATTTGTGCAAGATAATAAATACAGCTCTGGATCCCCACCTGCTTCTTTGTGTCCCCATACAGTTAACATGTGGCTAAATTATAGGAACTGTTATCTGGGAACAGACATCACATCCCTTTTTCTATGATTTATCATGTACAAGCTAACAAATGTTATAAATATAGAAAGTTTGTTGGTTTTCTTTAAATCTCCCCTTCAATAAATATCTACAACTAAACTTAACTAAACCCCAAGTCATCCAGGTGAGCTGAATTCTGAAAACCAAAGACACCAGAGTCCCATCAGTGCAGTCCTGCCAACCCCTCACGGTGGCTGTATTGCAACCAAGCCAACGGGATTCCTGGAAATGCTACATGAGCTCTGCCTATTGCTTATCTAATTAGAGATGACATTTCACTGTCACTGCTGTGCATTTACTGAGGAAATCTCCTCTAATTAAGAACACAAAAAGAGACTAGATCAGTTTTCTGCATGCAACAAGTACCTACCTACTCGTTAGAGTGTTGCATGTTTGGACAAAGATTTTCGTTTAGCACCTTGTAGTTGTCAAGAGAGAGGGGTTATGGCATCCTCGGGGGGGTTACCACATCCTAAGGGAAGACAGGACCAGCCCTAGGATGAGTGCATGGACAGAGCCAATGATATTTGTGTACTGAAAACCATGGGCACATTTGTTAACTTTGCTCTCTTCTCTCCCCTGGCTTTCCCTAGTGTGTGTTAACACCAAAATTAACATTAAAAGCATTCTTTACATTTAAAAAGACACTTTTGTACAGAGGAGGCAAAAGTCCAACAGCAGCAGTAGGGATGGGGGAATGGGATGTACTTCAAGCAAATGCCATTCATCCCTAAGACAAAACCAAATAAGAACCTCAATATTTAATGAGTAAAGAAGAGCTTGTTCCAGGAGAAGAGGTACTGGATTGAGATCCCTAGAAGAATACACCTATGTGCATTGTACACTTCGTTTTTTGTGATTCCTTAGCAGAGCTTAAGAGGTTTAGAGAAACAAACACTGACCGTCTTTGCTCTGTGGTGTGAATTAAGACCCCCTTTGCTCTGGCACCGGGGGAACGAGTGCGCACCTCAGAGAAATGGGATTTGGCAAACATCCTCCTGGAGCGGGTCTGTAGTGTTGATGGAAAATTCATATTCCATTGAGTGAAACCTGATGCTATGGATCAGCTTACAGGCAGGAGGACCCGGTGTTGATACAACTGCCTGAAACACATCCTGCCGCTGTTCCTCCCAGGAGGGAGCAGCCCTGCTACCATCTTGCTTTAAAGAGAGGGTCCAAATCAGTGTGGCCAGGTGGGATATGCCTAACGGGTAAAAGACCCTTCAAGAAACAAAATGTATCTTCACTTCTGGTTCAAAAAAAACCTTTGAGGGACAGAGAAAGCTTTTGAGAAACACGTACTGTGTGTGCAACCAGCCCTTCCGGGGAAGGAGGGTGGAGGGAGTTACCCCGTCACCTTCAGCAGGCTGCTGGTAGCAAGCTGGAGTTTGGAGGGAAAGCGGAAACAAGAAGCCCGCCCTGAACATGAATCCAAGGCAGCTTTCTGCAGCTGGGAATGGGTATTGCTTGTGCGGCCGTGCCTGCCAAGCGAGCAGTTAATGGTTCCTGCGGTGCACAGGCACCGTGAGCAGCCGTCCGTCCAAACCAGGAGATTTTAAGCAGCTGTACTTCATGGTGTACGTAGGTTCTCGGCCTTCACTCCGCATTATTAACATTCCTCCTTTGGCCCCATCTATTTAAATTGTGACCAGTTCCAGAAACCCTGAATAACCCAAAGTGCTTCAGTTCGTGGAAATAGTTGCTTCTGCTTTCTCCAAAGGCAAGAGGCTAATGTTCTCCTCAGAACACAGGTTATTAAAAAGAGCAAACACCACCTCGCTCCGTGGAGCCTCCTCCCACTCCCCATCCTCCCAAACTATCAAAAGGGCTTTTCTGGTCCTTTGCTCTCCGGCAATGCCTTGCAAATGACACTGTTTGTGTTTTTGCATCTGCATCCGGGCCGGCTTACTTGGTCGTAGCATCTCTGGGACAGCTTGACGCAGCCAGTGGCTGGCAGGTAGCAGAGCAAGCAGGGGAGCACCAGGGACAGAGCGCTCATGAAGGACCAGCGGGCACAGCAGTTTGAGTGGGAGCAGGAGCAGGGGTGGTCAGCACAAGTGCCCTCGTCGTCCTCGTTGGTGCAGTGGTAGAAGACGCCCTTGACGAGACACATGCAGGTGGAGTAGTTGACCAGGTTCTGTGCCGAGCAGAGACACTCTTGGTTGCACACCCAGCAGGACGGCAGAGTCCGGGGCAGCGCGCACTCCTTACACTTGCATTTCCCACAGGCTTCGCACAGCAGAAAGTGCTTGTCCAGTTCCTGAGACACAGGTCCCTTCAGGTCCAGGGGTTTGCAGTTAATCACCTTGGGCTGAATGCGAACTGCTCGGGGGGAGGACTGCTCTGCCACGGGCACCGGGGCCATGTGGTCCAGGAGCCTTTGGTCTGAGGATGTGCTGCTGCTGCTGCTGATGGAGCTGGGGCGCCCGCTGAACGAAATCCAGGGATGGGTGACATCCTGCTCACAGCGCTGCAGGTGCTGGTTGGTCAAGACCAGTTCATGGGGACCTCGGGGACGCTTTTGGGCTGCCAGGTGGGAGGCGGTGGGGTTGTCGGTGTAGTCGTTCTCGATGTGGGTTGTCTTCATCTGGTCGATCGGCAGGATGGTGAGCGGGTGCTGCAGCCGCCCGTAGGGGATCCGACTGTCCAGCAGGGGCTGGACCATCACAGAGTTGGGGACAACAGTGATGTTGTGGGGGATCCGGGGCTCCATTGAGAAAGCAGTCTGGCTACTGGTGAAAAATCTGTGCTTAAGTGTCCTGGGGGAAGGAGAGGAGAAAGAAAAGGGGTGGGGAGAGAGAAGGAGCATATGGTTATTGAGGTGTCCTGCAAGCCCAGCCCAACAGGGATCTTCACTGAGGCTGGTCGGTATGTAGAAAGTCTTACAAGGTGAACTTGAGTCCAAGGGAGTCAGAGCATTTGCCCAGGTATAAAATGCCTATCTCCTCCTTTGCTACTGTGTTTCTCTCCCTAACCTTGTCCTCCGATCCTGGGAGGGTTGCAGTCACAGCAGGCTCCTGAACTGCCCACTCAGGGATTTTGCTGAGGCAAAGCACATCTCAGGGATACTGGTGTATATACACATGTGGTTTTGCCAACAAACTCCCTGAAATGACTTATCTAAGCTTTGGGAGTTTTTTCCCCAGTTGACACTGATCCCTAAAAAACCTGATGCAAGATTTTGGCTCACGAGAGAATCGGCGTGGTACAAAGGTGCTTTGGAGCGTGGGGCTGAACACCTGTCCTTGCTAAACCCAGAATCTGCCTGTGTGAGGATGACTTGGTTTTGGTGAGGAAGTCTCCCATCTCCATTGGGAGCTGCTGCTTCCAAAGGCTCCTTCATCTCCCCCACGGAGCGGGGGGTGGAAGCGCTTGCTCAGCATCTTGTCCGGTGGCAAACCAGGGTGGGAGCCAACGGTGCGGCACCCAGAAGAGCACCCACATGGATCTGGCTTGATCCATCACCTCACACAGGTAATGAGACACTCTTCTTCAGCCCACTAAGTGCACTAATACTTAGCTGAAGTGCTGTTTACCAGCCGTTCTGGCTGAGCCGTCTATTGCCGCAGTTTCTAATTTCATTGAAAGAGTGCAATTTATCCTGGAGTCGATCCAAAGATTCAGCAGCGGCGTAGGACAAGAAACCACAGGAAGTAACTAAACTTAAATCAAAGAACGGAAACGACTCGGTTCAAATTTAGAAAGTGCACATTGTTTTCTAGTAGATGTGCCATTTCCTCACGGGGTGACCTTTATTCATAAATAATATAATGCTGGAGATCAGTTGAAAGAAGGGGTGAGTAAAGCTTCAGAGCGAGTCACAGGAGGGGAAAAGCTGCTGGTATCAAGAAAAAGGGAGTAGTGAACAGCTTAAGGCATTGTCAGTTGTTTGTGTTCAACAAACAAATTAACCTTCTCCAACAGCGTGAAAGATTTGGACTTGGCAGTGCTGGGTTAACAGCTGGACTCGATGATCCTAAAGGTCTTTTCCAAGTGAAATAATTCTATGATTTTAATATCACAGCAATCTGAAAAAAAAAATCAGGAAAAAATTGCATCCAGCTACAAGTTATACATGAGAAGTGTGCGTGTGTGTGAATAAATGTGTGCACTCTGCAAGAGGACGTCCCCCCTAAAATTAACACAGCACTTCAAAAATTGGAGCATGAACTAATTCCTCGTTTTTGGAAGGAGAAAGGGAAGCACTCTTTTTTACCCAGTGAAAAATGCTACGAGGGTCCGCCGTTATATTTGCAAATCCTTTGCTTTGATGGATCACTTGGCATTTGGGGTTGAAAATGTGCTGCTTCTCCCGGGATCAATAGGAGGGAGGGAGGGCTGACGCCGGACGGGCCGGAGCGTGGGCAGGACGGCACATGCCGCCTTGGGATGCCGGCACCGCGTCCGGCCTGCCGCGCTCCTTTTGTCCCCAGCACAAGACCAGCAGGAAGAAGGGCTTTATCGAGCAGTAACGACGATTATTGTCATGCAACCCTTATGCTGTTTCTCTTCCCCCAGTTAAAATTCTCTGCTGGGTCTTAGCCATTCATTTGAATTTTTTTTTTTTTTTTTTTATTTCATTATTCACAGCTCGTTGACATCCTGACTGGAGGAACAAGAGAGTTTTTAAAGCATCTATTCCTAGTTACTGTATGTAAAAAACAAAAGGAAGCAATGATTCTGACAAGTGTGGGGCACGCAGAGGGAAAAGAATTTGATTTTCTTTTGTGCATCAAAATCCAGCGTCATGATCTAAAAAGTATTTGCTGCAAGTCAGAGTTTAGCAAAATCATCAGTTCTGTATCAGCTACATTTGCAGAGATATTTTGATTTCACAGGTTTTTGGGGGGATGGTTTTTTTTTAAGGAGAAAGATGCAGCTGTTTTGGCTGCCAAGAGTAAGTGCAGCAGAGCAGATCTTAGATGGAAGGTAGCTGGAGGAAATGGTGGCTCACTGCACAATGTTACCAGCCTGTCTGATCCTTCATGTCCCTGCCAGCGCTGCCTCCGTGGCCTCTCCAGAATTTTTAAATCACCTCTAGTCCAGGGCTCTGTGCCTACTTCCACTTGTTACCAACTTTCTGGAATCTGTTCCATTCACCAGGTTTCAGCTGTATCCATGGAGCATCATTTATTTTGAGGTGCCCTGTGTGACAGCACACGTGTGGAGAAGAGCTGCTGTGCCCAGGCAGTGACCTGGTTGTCCCCAGGACAGCACCTCTGTCCCAGGGTGGCACATTAAGGGTGTTCTGCATCACTGTGGGGAGTCCCTCGACCTGGCATGGGAGAACAACACCCTTGGAGTTGGAATTTAGGTTTCAGATTAACTCTGTAGTCACCCAGTCTGAGATGGTCCAGAGCCAGCAATGCCATCACACGGAAGTCATGTCACCAGATTAATTTGGAGAGGGATTATTGCCACAGGCACTCTTAAAACACCCAACCCCCGGCACACAGACATGGCCATATGCAGGCAGACGTTAAAGATGGCTTAGCTGAGATAATGCTAATCGAGATTTCAGAGTTAATTACCACAGAAAGGAGAGGGACCCTGCATTAAAACCACACTTTAGGATAGTTGATGTTAGAAGTTATTTGTCAACTTTTTTTGTTATAAAACAGTTTCAAATTGTCTTTTTACCAGGCAAACTATTTCTGAAGGGTGAGGGAAGCCTGACATTGTGAAGTCAAAGATCCTGCAGGTGTCTGGGCACAGGGTATACTTGGATAAAAACCTCTGGAGTCAGGACAGAAAAATAAGACCTAAGCCTCCCAATTCCCAGAGCCCTGCTCTGGACACAGTATCTCTCTGGCAGAAGATGGCCTTAAAACACCACAGATAGGCATCCTACTAGTTTTTGGTGCTTGGACACGTGGTCCTTCAACTTCTGCCCTGCCCTCCTGCTCCTGTGTGGAGAGTTTCCACACTTAAATGCTCTCCCCTTTCAAGCTACTCCTAACAGACAAATATTAACAAATATTTCTGATATTTATGCAGTTTTCTAAAGACCATGACTACATGGCTGCTGCTGATCTTGTCACCAGAAATTCCAGCAGTGCAGTGAGATCACTGGTGACAGATCCAGATCAAACACCTTGAGTGCTGAACTCGAGAGTGAGCTGGGTGGTGTTCATCCTGCAAGGAGGCTCTTCTCCCCTGGGATCTGCCCAGATGACAACAGTGGCAATATTTTATGGTGTGGTGCCATGAGCACATCTTTCCATCAGCTGTTTGTGCTTTAAGCCTTATATCTGCATCCCATGAAAGGAAAGATTTCAGCTAAGGGCTCTGGGCACACAGCACTCCATCTCTCATGGCAAAGAGGAGGAATCCAGTCAAGTTCTCAGGTTAAGGATTTGTCCTGGAGCAAAAGGAAATCAAGAAGCCAGATAGTTCCTGTGGAGTCTCACAGGCTGCGAGTGCCTGCCTGGATACCTGCATGGGCCCTGGTGACTGCTGTGGACAATCCTCCAAGACATCATAACGTGACCTTTTGTGGCTGATGTACATCCAGAAGCAAGACACCACTGCCTTCACCTCCCCACCAGAAGCCACCACGCACGTGGGGTGTTTGCCAGCAAGGACAAGGCTGCCTCAAACAGCAACACTGGTAATGTTTGGGGTGACCTGGCAGAATATTAGACCTTGAAAAAGGGTGAGAGCTGAAGGGATATAACCTTGGGGCTTCTTGCTCTGAAGGCAGCCGAGCAAGTAGGGGGTTCAGAGTGGTCGGTGGTGTCTTGTAGTTGCTGGTGCTGTGTCAGATGTTGGAGTGACCTAATTTTGAGCATCTGGCTGGAGCTGGACACTGTGTGTGGAGCATCCCCGGGTAGAAGTGGTGACAAACATGAGCCGCTTAGTTTGGGAAGGAAGAAGGAACAGGCTGAGCTGTCCATCTCCCTCTCTCTTCAACTAGAGTGCCTGAAGCTGCCTGTGGAGCCACCCTGGCTCACAAAGACAGGGACAGTTACTGGAGATGAACTGCCAATGTCAACTTCCCCCCCGGGAAGAACATTTCTGCCTGGGGGGCTCGCTGGCTGTGCTAAGAAAGGACTGAAGTTCACCATGGCAAGGGCAGCTGGGTATTGCTTGCAGATATTGAATTCCTTGCTCAGATTGAATAGATTTAATGTAACAAGATGTGTCATCTAAAGAGAATTGTAGATAAAAAGAAAGAGAAGGGGTGATAAAGTAGAATAGGAGAATTAAGATACTTAAGCACCATAACTTAGCAAAAGCTATGAAACTTTATGCAGTGCCTTTGTTGTCCACTGCACTAGTCCAGCCTGACTGTAAATTGTATTTCAGTTGAGGAAAAAAGCCATGCAGAATACAAAATTAATTAATTTTTCATCATTGGTAATTACAGATATAGCGTTAACACAGTCATGAATTCACTGGTTGCAATTGCACAGGTAATTTTCTTAAAGTAGATGAGAGGAAGAAAAATTCAAGAGTATGTTCTTACATTGGTAATTTTTCATTCTTTAGAGGTAGATGAAACAATGAAGTTCTTTTCAAAGCAGACATGTCAACAAACTCCCATGCAGAGAAAAAATTCTCTTCCCCCATGCCATCCAGGGACTCACCACATACAATTTTCAAGTCAAAATATACTTCCTTCCAAGGGAGTAAAATTGGACTCAAAAGTCAAGTTCATACACGTGCTGCAGTGTTTGTTTCATCTCTTCATCAAGATATTGCCAATTTAAAATTACTGTTGTACTGGGTAATTACAAGTCCTAAAGTTGTAGGAAAGCAACTGTTACTGTAAAGTGTTTTGGTATTATTTTAGACTTGAAAGTTTTGTAAGATTCTTTAATCATATGAAATTAAAACAAGAGGCACCTTATGTTTTAATAGGTTTTCAGACTTGCCTATATAATTTTAGAGAAAGCTACATCCTTGTAGGAAATTCCATGAGAAGTCATATAAAACCCTCAGGAAAGTTTGTTCTCATTAATGTCTTCAGAACAGTTTTTGAAGCAATAAGGTTCTAATATCTTTATTTTCAAAGTGGAGTTGGACAGCACATCTTCCAGTTACTGACAAACAAAACGGATCTTGACTTAAAAATCCAGGGAGTGCAGAATTGTATAATGTTTATAATTGTCTCAGTTACCCATTAGTTAATTTTATTAAGTTCTTTCTCATGTGTTCCAGATGTTTGTGGTAATAAAAGAATAATGAGAATAAGGGACTCGAGTCCAGAGGTGGGTCCCTTGTGGAAGCAATCCTGGACAACCTGGCTGCTGTGACTGACACCTCCTCAGTGCCCACAGTGAGGCCAAGAGGAAAATGGGAAAACGTGCTTCCACAGCCCCCTCCTCTCCACCCAGCACCCAGTACAAGGCACCACAGTTTTGCCCAGCCCTTTTCTGTTAAAGATGTGGGGAATTTCAACATGACATGTTGACATGCAAATGTCTAAAGTGAACCTTAAATGAAAAAAAAAAAAACAAACCAAAAGCCCCAAATGTTCTGCTTGGTGTGTGTTTGCTGAGAGAGAGACCACCAGTATGGTCAGGGAAGTGATGCAGCCACCAAAACCCCTTCTGCCCTTGGTAAGCTGCGAGCACCAGATCAGGGGCCACTTTATCTCTTTCTAATTAATTACACCCTAATTACACCTCGTGAGCAACCCATCCCTTCTGTTGTGTCTGAACAGGACCAGTGGCAGGGAAGAGCCATTTGCCTCAGCAAACCAAGGTTTCTCCTGGGGTTGCTGGCACGGGATTGTCCTCTCCACGTCCTGTAGCATCAGTGGTGGCTCCTTTCTTGAGCCTGGACCTGTGCCCTGTAACATCAGGGAGCTGCTGAAGCTGGTGGTGGTGCTGTGCTGCCCTTTGCCAGGGCAGTGGTGACCAGTTTTGGGATCATTACATATATTGTAAATTATAATGGTTATAATGGTGCTGGGGAGGTGGAGAATAGTCATGTGCAAAAAGCCACCTTCTTAACATGGAGTCCCTGGGATTGGAAAAGACCTTTGAGATCCTCAAGTCCGACATACCATAAGCAGAGTAAAGCAAAACTGAGTTTTCAATAAGAATTTTCAATTACAGGTTTCCAAGAATTTTCCAACTCTTGAAGAATCACAAGCTTTCATGAAGAAGAGACAGAAAAGTTACCCTGGATCGATGAAAGGCTGAGCCCTGCCTGATGGAGCTCTGCTCTGGGATGGTGGTAAGACCTGAGATGCTCATTTGGGGACCTGCTGTGGGTCAGTGATGGTGGGTCAGACCACAGAGCTCCGAGTCTTGGTACCTAACAGCCCGATATCACACCTCCTCTTGGTTACTATGACACTAGACCTGTATTAGATTAGATATGAGGAAGAAATTCTTCCTTATGAGGGGGCTGAGGCACAGGTTGCCCAGGGCAGCTGTGGCTGCCTCATCCCTGGAAATGTTCAAGGCCAAGTTGGATGGGGTTTGGAGCAACCTGGTCTAGTGGAAGGTGTCCCTGCCCATGGCAGGGGGGTGGAACTTGATGAGCTTTAAGGTCCCTCCCAACACAAACTGTTCTATGATTCTTTTATCAATGAAAAAGCTGAATTACTGTCTCTGGAAGAGGCGTTACAGTCGCCTCATTAACATACAGGCAGCAATAGCTGCAGTCAATGTACTGCAGAAATCCGTCTGTTTTCTCTGCTGTATGGGACACACAAATTTCTGAAACAATAGTGCCAGAGGAAGAAAACAAGAAAAGCAATAGAATATTTAGTCTTAATAGAAGAAATTAGCATAATTGAAAACAATATACTTTGAAGCAGTATAATTCTAAGGGCAGGCATATATATTTCAAGGTCTGTGCAAGTCAAGACAGTTGGTAACCAGTGCAAAACCAGAATGATCATGACTAGTCTCTCTCCTCCGCTTGTTTGGTTAGAAAGCTTCTCTAGAACCGTGGTCATGGCTGCACCTGAGCTTTGAAGTGCACAAACCCCTTTGTTGGCTCTGCACCGTGCTTGGAGGCCAGGACCCAGCAGCAATACACAGCTCCTCCCTACAGCTGTGTGGAAATAGGGAGGGAATGGCCAGGATGGGCACTGGAAATGAAGCCAGGCTGTCTGGTGTCAGGGCAATCCTTGCTGTCAAAAAGTACCAGCAAGGGGAAGAGCTACAGGGCTTTGGAGAGTGGATGCACCAGGCAGAGCAGCTGGGGCTGGAGCTGGGGCAGAGCAGGGACTGGGGACGGGGCAGGATGGTGAGGGACAGGGAGCTGAGGGACAGGGCTCGCTCCCACCCAAGTGGTCAATAAAGGATCCGTTTCCTGAGGCCCAGCAGAGGAGGAGCTGGTGATAAGGGAACAAGTTCTGTGATTGCCTTTGTTTGGAATTAAGGACATCCTCTTGTGACAAGGGACACGCTGCTCCTGATGCAAGTCAAAGGGTTCAATAAAAGCTTTGATTGAGGGAGGCAACACTTGGAGTTAAAAGAGACCTTGCAGCCAGCACATGTTTTTAATGTGGGATTAAGAATAATTCATAAGGTTGGCGTTCATTAAGACTGAGTTAGGCTGTCTGGATTTTGAGTTGAGCTGTAAAAGCTTTAAAAAATTAAAAAAAAGGAGCTTTTTTTTTCCTGTAAAGTGTGCATTAATATTAACAAAATATTGACATGCATTCTTTTTGTTCCCCTCCTTAGCAGCCTTATCTAGCTAAGGCCAGCTAGAATTTTCTCTACAAGTAACAAGGGGAAAAAAAATAAATTAGAAAGCTTATTAGGGAAACCTGCCATTTTTAAAACGAGACACTAAATTCTTGCCAGAGCATGGAAATTCAGAAGCTGGGAAATGAGACCTGTAGACTTCCAAGAAGCTGTCTCTGTCCAGCTGAAGTCTGTTCCTATGGTGCGAGTGAATAAAGCACATTTTGGCCCACTAACATTCAGGTCCCTGGGCACTCAAATTTCTTAGTCAAAGCTTTTTATTGGATAAGAACATTTCTTTTAAGGTCAGAAAACTAAGTTCAGATATGATGCACTAAGCTAATAGTACTAAATGATAACCATATCAGTTGGATTTTGTGTTTTCTTAAGGTAATATATTGTATTGCATTTAAAAGGGATAAAACCCAAACATTCGTGCAATTGTTTGCCGATAAAAAGGCAGGTTTTAGTGCTGGGCTGAATTTGAAAAGTTGTATGGCAATATGATTAATGAGTTTTTTGCTTTTACAGGTTGTTTTTTTTCTTTAATTTAATCTGTCAGAACTGCAAATTAATTATTACTGTAGTGTTGCAAGGGTTGTGCATTTTATTTCACCAGATTTTTTTTGGGGGGGTGGGGGGTGGGAATTGCTCTTTGAGGTGTTGCATTTCCCATGTGATTTGGGAATTAGTCATGATTCCAGGAAAACAGCTTTTGTTTTGCTGTTTCAGGAGGAGAACAAATAATTTCTCCCCTGCACATACCTCACAGAGAATTGCAAAAGGGCTGCAGTATTCAGAAATGGTCCTTTTAATTTTATAATCCCAATATAGAGTCCCTTCCAGCAACAGAAAACACAGTAGCCCATGGAAAACGGCACATTTATCAACAAGACATCCCCAGTGGGGTTCCAATAACTGAGAACAACCCCTCCTCCTGCTATCATTCATTTTTATATGGAGAAGGGGGAAGCCAGTCCTCAGGATCATTGTGATTCCGTGCACAAATTGTAGCTTTATTCTTTAACCCAAAATCAAGGGAGAGAGGGGAAGCTTTAATATTGGGAAAGCTGGGGTTCTCTTTGCCCAATTAAAGAGCAATTTCTGAGCTGATTCTTGCCATACTGTCCCCTTGGCATGGTATGGAAGAAAGGCAGCAGCTGGAGAACTTTTAAACAATCTAGAACATGCCTTTTCCACTCTGGATAATGCAGGGATGCTTTGCCTTTTCTCTTCCTTTCTCTCCTTCACCCTTTAAGGAAAAACTTTGGGCTATAAAAGATTTAAATTATGAAATCAAACCCTTGGTCAGGCGAGGAATAAGAGTGAAGCCTTTCTCCCCATAATTAACAGTGATATTCATTTGCACTTCCATTTCCAAGCCTTGCATTCCCAGTCCCTCTTTCCTCTAAGACCTTTGTGCCTTTTATATGCCCCTTTCTGTTTTTTCCATTCCCCTCCTGATAATGAATTTTCAGAACATGTCGTCTCTAGGCTTGTCTTTCTCCTGTGACGCCAGGACTGGTACCAGAAAATAAAATCCTGGCTTATCTTTGCTACGCAGTTGGTAGAGAAGAGCAGCCAGGACAGGTTTTTCCTCCACATATAATATGTTTCATATATTACATGAAATTATTCCAGGTACACAGTTTTGTTACTCACCTGGCTTTTAAAATACATCATCCAGCCAGATTTTAAACAAGTGTACAGCAAGACAGGGAAGAGAACAGTGATGGAATAAGGCACTGTGGCCAAAAAAAGGAAAAAAGCCTTGTATGAAATGAAATGTTGAAGAGCAAAGGTCATGCAGGAAAGGTCTGACACACAAGTGGCTGATCTCTGAAGTGTCCTATTATGGAGACGGCTCAGAACTATTTGACACTAACAAGACAGGGCTTTGGAAAAGAGAGGAAATGTGTATAATCCATTTTCATATTCCATAGCAAGAAATATCCAATTCTGACCTGTCAGGCCAGGTGACCATGTATTTATGCTTCTTTTTGGGGAAAGAAGAAGGGATGAAGGAGGGTACACCCCATCAGCAGAAAAAAGACCCTTATTCTGCTGTAAAACCGTGCAAACAAACCCGACACAAGTGTGGTGAAACCTGCCTGCCATATATGTACAGCAAATGCAGATGTTGATGGGAGAACACAGAAAAGAGGTATAAATCGGAGACGCAGGGACACAAATGGAAATTCTGCAAGAAACAGGATATTTCTCCAGAATGCCAAGTCTCCTTTAGGTTGGGAAGCACCAGGCAGCTCTCCACTGTACATAATTATAGATGATCACTGTTAGAAAAGTCATAGCCAGAAACATGCTCGTGATCAGTGATCTGTAAGGAGCGGCCAAACACATCTAGAACAAGCGCAGGATTTTCCCTCGGGGAGCCGGCTTGGCTTTTTCCACTTAAAACATTTTAACAATCGCTCGCAAGCGCCGATCTCGTACTTACTTTAAATAATTCAGCTAAGACCATCTCTCCATAGGCGAGCTAATCCCAAATGCGAGGTGGGCGAGGGCTGGGGGGCCGGACCCGGGAGAATCCTGGCAGGAGCGGCTGGAGCTGCGGGCAGGGACCTGCGAGCGCGGCGCTGTCAGCGGCGGCCGCGGCGCTGCACCCGCCGCCTGCCTGGGAAAATGGCTAGTTTATGAATGGGAGGGCAGCGGCCGCTCCTGCGCACGCGCGGCCGCCCGACTCTATGAATGGGTGGGCACCGCGGCGGCACCGCGCATGCTCCGCTGCCTTTTATGAATGGGGGCTGGAGGGGAGCGCGGATG
>VXAY01005274.1:844589-860194 GCA_013399855.1 Oxyruncus cristatus | reverse complement strand
ATGAAGGGCAGCGGCAGCTGCGCATGCACCGCGCCCCCCGCCCGGGGCTGGAGGTAACGGCGGGGGTGGGGGGCACCGCGGTCCCCGCCGCCGGGGGGGCACCGCAGAGCGCAGCCCCCCCCCTCTCTCGGGCCCGTTCCCGGGGAGCAGCCGTGGGGGTGCCCCCGGCCCCTCGGCCACCCCCAGCCGCCCCCCCGCCCGACCACCTCCCCGCCGGCAGCGGGGCGAGGGGCGGCAGCTCGGGCAGCGCTTCTCGCCGGGAGCGTCCCGCGCTTGTGCGGCCGCGGGGGACAGGGACGCGTTGGGCTGGAGGATCTGGCGATCCCCGGTTTTTAGGGTGTGCGACCGCGAATGAGAGCATGGGAACGATCCTCCCTTAGCGTTCGGCTTCGTTTCGCGGTTTGGGAGCTGCGGTTCGCTCCTTTCGCTGCAGCGTCGTCACACACGCCGGTCCATCCCCTGTGCCTTGCGGCTTGTGGCAATACCTAGATGAAAATGCAAGCACAAACCCCAGCTGCGTGTTGTGTGTGCGACCTGCAGGTTTATTTTATGGCTCTTGTCCCTTGAGAAGGAGAGGAGGGGGCTTAGAGCTATGCACGTTACACAAAAGCACCGAGAACCAGAATCTACTTCATCGACGTGAGGCCACTTATGTGCCGTTCTCAGCTTTGCAATTTTGCCCAGTGTTTAGCTTTTTGCACACCCTGTCGGACCTCACCCCAGCGCTGCGCGGGCTGTCGGAGGCAGGTCCTCGGGGCCAGATTTTCCAATGATCCTTAGCAAACCACTGCTATTCCGCTGCTCCATGTTGATCTCCCCAGAAAACCCTGCCCGAGGCGTGTGCCGAGAGCTCCGAAATGTCTTTACATGCTCCGATTCCGTTCAGCAAACGGAGATCTCAGTTCCCAGCTGGCGCGGAAGCAGCTGCAGGTGGGGCCTCGGGGCGTGCAGTCCCTCAGGATCCTCAGAGACAGGTTGCTTTACACTGAAAATGCATTAATGATGCATTTTTAATATATTTGAAGAGTCATCTGCAGAGTACAAACCAAGGCCCTGCTCATTTCCTGCCATATTTATGGCATGTATATTTAAAACCTTGCAGAACACTGAAAAAAAACCCTTTTATTTTTTTCCTTCTAACATGAACAATGTATCTTGCTGGAGATAGGAAACAAGGAAGATTTCTTTCTCCAAGAAAGATTTCTCCCTCTAAGAGTGTGTGCTTTAGGGCTGATCGTTTAGTTACATGTGTGTTTGTCTCTCAGGGCAGAGATATTTCCAAGTGGAAGCCATGTTATGGGTCATGGGCAAATGCCATTTAACAAGGAAAGGACAGAAGATGGAGACTTTCCAAAGAATAGCTTTTCCAGAGGGGTACATAAAATGTTACCAGCCTTCAAGTCTACCAGATGGGTAGAAAATAAAATAGAATGTGGTTGGTTAAAATGTTGCTTTGTTACCGGTTGTGTTCTTTGCTGGAGGGACAGCCAGGCATAGAAATTGGATGTCTATGGTTTTGGAAATTGGCAAATAAATAGATAATGGAAGAAAAAGCAATTTTAGAAAAAAGCTTATACAGAGGAAAAAAAATAAAAAATAATACCTCGCTATATTTAGTGCTTGAAACCAGCTCAAAGCTGAGAGAATCAAATTCCTCAGCACAAAAAACCAAATCTGTCATCCCATCGTTTTACACCACTGGCACAGGATAAATTCTGCACCTTGATTTGAGCGCTGCCAGCGCGCAGTAACGTTGCAGCAATGGGAGAGTCAAGCGTCTCTGAATTAAAGGCTTTTATCTCTGAATGCTGAGTTCTGTATTCCAGGGCCACATGCACAATACACGGGGGGAAGTCCTTTGTTGCAGTACACTGAGCATCTCCCCACGAGACCCGGCCGCCTGCGTGGCGACGGCAAACGGCTCCGTGGTAGCAGGGAAGGCTGACGCTGTAATTACACAGCAGCTACAGGCACAGCCCAGCCAGACCCTGCCCTCCTGACAAAAAAACCCCAGCAATAAAACTGAAAAGAGGAAATCAAAATTATTATTCATGTGTGGAGGGGGTGAGGAGGAAATGGGGTCTGGCTGTATGGTTCTAGGGAGAGAAAACTTGGAATATTGCTGGTATCGCTATTGATGGAACTTTTAAAGCATAGAATTGTGAGACTGTGATTCTTGGAGTTAATTCACCTCTTCCCTCTCCCTCTATCCTTAACACATATTTAAAATATTTGCTTAATTGTCCCCTATGGACAGAGGTTTTTCTCACTAGATCTTACTCTGGTTGCTCCACTTGGGCATGCAAGGCTGTTTTGGATTTGGAATTGCATGTGAATTCCTCCAATTCCTGTTTGTACCGGCAGACCTGGGTTTGGGTCTGGGTCAAGATTCTGAAGCTGAGCTGTGGGTCACTGAAGCAGAAGCCCGGTGTGAGGGTGGTGGATTACCTGCACCCTGGAGCCTCCTGTCTCCTCTGACTTCCCTCTGCAAACAGGAGGATCTGGAAATGCCTGAGCTGCAGTGCTGGGAGGGCTGGTGTCTCCCCACCTCTGCTGCACACCTGGTGCTCTGCTATGCTTCCCAAATCTCCCATTCTTCTGTAAAAAGAAGGTTGTGCCTGTAGGGAGGAGACTGTCCTTGTGATGAGGGCTCTGGGGCTGATAGAGTGCCGGGGAGGAGCGTCGTGTTATCGTCGTGGGATTCTGGAAGCTGAGGCTGTAAGAGGAATACCACTTATCCTGGGACGTGTAATATACTTATACGTGTTGGCAGTGCTCGTGATACCAAACTCTGCACTCCTTCCTCATGCAGGAAATGAATTGCTCACTCATTTCATGCACATTTAAACCCTGAAATGGCTGCTCACTGGGATGAATTGTGGCGCTGCCACACTTGCATTGCCCCCTCTGAAGTTCTTTAATTTTGTTCATGTATATCTGTGGAAAAGCCCGAGGTGGCCTGGGAGAGCTGGGTCTGTGCGAGTGCCTGGCAGTCACCGGCAGCCGGCTCCTGGGCTCCCCTCGGAGCGGCTCACGTTGGAACGTGGTTCTCCAGATCTGGCTGTGCGAGTGTGGGCTGGCAGAGCTCCAGGCAGGGCGTGTGTGTCTTGGCCCAAAGCTGGCGGTTTAAGGAAATGCAGGGTTCCTAATCTGCCATCAGAAAAAAGCAAATATGCAGGCAATTTAGGAAAGTGAAAGTGCAACCCCCCGGGGAACACGTAACTCCAGCTTTGGAGGCGTTTTGAATGTGTAGCCATGTTCTGTCTTAAATCTTTGGCCACTTGGCATTTTACTGTCTTTAAGCTGGATCAAGAGCAGATGTGTAGACTTTATCTGCTGAGGTTTTCGTGTTCCTCCAAATCCTTTCTGGCTGGTGTTGGGAGGCTTACGGTAAGTCGGCGTGGAAGCAGCACTCCTGCGTGAGGAAGTAGCTAATTCCCTGTCTCAACTGATACTGCATATGGAATTTTCTAATTTGCTGGCAGCGGGTACAAGTTATTGTGGAAAAGGGGGTTCGTAACTTTGGAACCAAAGGGTGCCCGTGTGGGTGGTTTTGCCCTCTCTTAGTGATACAAGGGGAAGAACTTTTTCCTTCTTACTTGTTAATCATTTCTGTGTAAATTATAGTGTTGGAAACTGTAGATTATGATTTCCTATTAACAGTGAAAAAAGAGAATTTCAGGTTTTTATCACCTAACTCTCAGAAATAGTTGATAAAACCTGGAAAACTGAATGTTTATCTCTTAATCCACTGACACAATATGCACCTTACATGGAAATACATTGCTGCAAAACCCATCTGGGGCAGCATCACCTATCCCTGATGTGTTTGATGCTTGTGATGCCTCTAGCCATAGGGAGAATAGGAAAGGTTATCCTACTGATAATGTACAGATGTATTGTGCCAAATATTTGTCATACGTAAGTCAGATAAGTTGTTTGGATGTTGCTATAGGAATTCTCCTCCTTTTGTACATTGCTACCAGCAGTTACTATGCTGGTCTGTCGTGCCTGGAGATAAATAAGAGTGGGTTGGTGTGGAATGACAAAAATGTTGTGGCTGCTGATGGCAGTGGTATCGTAGGCTCTTGGTTGCAAACCTGAACTGGGTCTGTGCTGAGATGCCAAACAGAACTCAGGTGCTACAAAAGAGATGCCAAGGGGAAAACAGAAGTACCTGTTTGGCTGTGGAGATATTGGGCTGAGTGCAGGTCTCACAGGGCTGTGTATGAGCTTGTAAGATTGGAGGTATCTGGGAGGATGGGAAATGATTCAGCCTTTTGCTCCCCCAGAAGATGCCACTTGTCATAAACTTCCTTCTGCATTCCCCCAGCCTCTGCAGGAAGTAAGACAGAAGCCCACCATTGTAACCCAAAAAGGATGGATGTCACAGCAGACCCTGTATCTCTGTCGGGTAGGGAGGAGTGCTGGGCTCACCCGCACAGCAATACCTCATGGAAGTGGTCCTCAATTTTATCTTGCTGCCTTGAAATGCCCTGGCACAGAGCAGGGGCCTCTCCCCCACAGCCAGGCTCTGACACAGGGCAGTGCATCCCTTCTCGTTGTGAAATCACCTCATAAACTCTGCCAACTGCCCTGGGGGTGACTAAGAGTCGTTATCTCTGTTCCCAATGAAGCTCTCGCAGCCGTCCGGCTTCTGCGGAACAGATGAAAGGTCTGGCCTTCCTCCTCTCTTATCAGGCACCTGTTGTTGTATCCAGACATTACTCACATCCTTGGAGTCACATCTTGTTTTGCATAATTAACGCCAACTGTTTCATTTCCTTCCTTCCCTTGCAGTTCTGCTCTGTGGCCTTACCTGGCTATGGAGACATTCAGTGTTATTTTGAGTTTTAACACAAGGAATGGAGACTGGGAAGATGTGAGTATTTTAGTCAGGTATAAGGGATGGTCTTTGGTCTTGAACTGGTGCTGCAGCTACACTCTGTGGTGGGAAATTCTGTACCAATTCCTTATGACCGCTATAAAAAAACCTGAAGCAAACCTAAACAAAAGTCTGTGCAGCAAAGTTGGACTCAAAAAGTGGTAAATCATAGAATCCTGGAATGGTTTGGGTTGGAATGGACCTTAAAGCCCATCTTGTTCCAACCCCTGCCATGGGCAGGGACTTCTTCCACTAGACCAGGCTACTCCAAGCCCTGTCCAACCTGGCCTTGAACATACAAGGTGTATAAGGGTTTTTTTCAAGAGTTTGGGTGTTATACTTTATTTTTTACGAGTATCTGATTTGTCTGGCAACTTTAATTCCAGCTGAGTGTGCACCATCTTTTGCTTTGGGGTTTTTTTTAGTTTGTTGAGGATGTTTTCTGATTTATGTTTGCTGTGGCTGTGTCTTTGTCTCAAAATCTGAACTCCGTGTATCAGAGCAATTTGCCATTCACTGGGATTAAAAAACCCATTGAGATAAATGCAAGTTCTGCAGCTGGTACCCGACCAGGATACGGATTTTGGACTGGCTGCTCTGCGGAACTGCGGTTTGCACAAATCCTCGGGGCAGAGAGCAGGTACAGCCTGGTTGTAATGGATAAACAGGACTCTGAGGCTGCTGTGATCCTTCCTGCTGTCCAGCTGGCAGAACAGCAGCGCTTGTTATCAGGCAGAGACTCTAAGTCTGAGATATGGATTTTCCCATCTTAGGCTCCAGCTCTGAAACTGGACCTGCTGCTCAATCTTCTTGGAAGGGCTGTTGGTTATTTTCCAACCTACAGGACTCAGGCACTTGGTAGTAGATCACTGAGGGAAATATTTCAGCCGTTTCTGATTGACTAGATATCTCAAGGACCACAAATTGCGAATATGTCTATTTTTTTTTCTGAATATTTATTTACAGTGCGGGTCAATAGTCTCCAGAAACACAATTCTGCTTACAAACGAAATTCCTGGGCTGCATTCCCAGGCGTTCCCATGTGACTCGAGCATTTTTAGCAACTAAGCGAACAAATGCAAACATATTTTCAGGGCAGGGGAAGTGTTGCTATCCACCTTCTCTGTGAGTGCCTGGGAACCCTGGCCCCAGGTCTCCTGAGATGTGACGAGGCAAAGGTCCCTTCTGTGAGAGTCCCGTGTCTGGGGACCCTGGCAGGTCTGCCAGGGGAGCTTGGCTGTCCTGCAACTCAATAATGCAAATGCAATAATTCTTCTGTCCCATGCCCCCAGCTTTATGGGGATGCAGGAGCTTGACGGGCAGGGGGACATGGGCAGCCCAACCCCTTTCTCCATGAAGAGACCTACAAATTATTGACAGAGAAATTAATTGCCTGAGAAAATGGTGCATCCTTTCCTGAAACCCTTGCTAAAACCCAGATACATTTTGAATATAAAACCCTCTAATTCCTTCCTAAAAAGCCATATAACTTTTCACTGCAAGGCTCCATGATGTAACTAATGAACAGCAAAGCAAACACTTAGATATCAATTGGTTTCCTGCACATATATTGCAGTGATCAAAAGCAGACAGCAAATGAATCTTTATTTTGACAGGAATAAGGCCTGTACCTTCCACCTGATATAGACAGGGATGCTGATCACAAACAGCCACCCTGAATTAATTTATCAGCATAAAAGCTCAAATAAGTTACTAGTATATTCTTGTTTCCCCCCCCGCTTCTGTAGAGTGGAACTTTTCCCAAAAACAAACTACATCAAAACGATCTCTGAGGTCTCTTCAGTTAAATAATCTGTTGTCAGCTTTAAAATATTTTTTTGTGACCAATTAGTTTTGATTTGTTGGGTAAGTTGTTGGGGCTGTTTCTTTTAAAAGAGCAGAAGTCCTGCAATGCAAATGGATAAATCAGTGGAGCTGACAGCCAGATCGCCCAGGCACCATGAATGTCTCTTTCCTCTTGCATTTCTGGCCTGCAGTTTGTGAAACTTGGAGCAAAAAGGCACATATTTAATCCCAGTGTAGCTGCTACAATAGTTAATGGTATTGCTGTGGAGTAATTTCTGTTATTTCTGAGGTTAAAGTTTAAAATGCTAAGACTTCACTGAGATGGTTGTCTGCGTGCTGTGGGTAGCAGGGGCTGTGTGAAAAACCATCGGGCTGGGGGTTTTTATACTATAAAATCATTCAGTGCTGTAGCTCTTTGCTGGTTGCCCAGGATTGGTGATGATTAACTAACTGCATATTTTAACTAGAGCCCCTTTGGGCCCTGTAACATCGATACGGTTTGTGTGGCTCCTGTTTTCAGTCCCACACAGTCATTTTTAACTCATTTTGGTTTTTGGAGTGATGGGTCTCTGTAACACATATCACAAAGGAAAAGGGTGAAATGTACCATTTCATTCATGATTTATAACTGCTGAAATAAGTTGCAGGTGAAAATATTCCTTCAAGTTAAAGCTCCTTCAGGAGTTTGTTCCAAATCAAGGTTTGGTGTGAATGTTCCAGAGGGTGGATGTTGTGTTTTCCCCCCAACATTGCCTTGATGGACATAGGTGAGGGGGGTCTCTCTCTCCCTGCAGGATCAGCTCTGATCTCCCTGTTTTTCCGTCCCTCATGTGTTTACTCCTCCACAGGCTATGGCAGTAGAACAAAATCAACCCGGCCCTTCCCTCTTTGAAGTATCGTTGGGTATTACAGAGTCACATAATTGTATATAATTACCATATTCTAACACTTAAATATTTTCCTGACTAATTTCCTCCTGTCCCGGCTTTGAAAATACCCAGATTATACCCATTAAAAACTTACAGACTGGAAAATGTATGATTTCAAAGGAATTTTTTTTTTTCTTTTTTTTTTGCACTTAAACCCCACTTTTCGTTGTGGCCTTAACCTGTTGCCTTTGACAGAATTGCTGGGGTTTAGTGTTCTGTTGTGGTTTATTTTTTCTTTAAAACCCCCACCAACCCACAGCACCCTCATGTTGTATATCAGGATGTTATGACAGCTCTGCTGGGCCGAGTCCAACACTTGATGCTCTGTCAAAATACCCATCGTTTCCTGTAGTTTTGCCTAATTAATGGTTCAGTAATGTGGAAACTTAGAACAGCACCAGAAGGAAAAGTAGATGTAAATGATTTGCCTTTAATGGATCTCAAAAGCTTTTTTTCTTGGTTTGTTACTTATGAGCTCTTTATTGGACACCTTCTTGTTCTTCCTTTCTGCTGTTCCTTGTTCTCTTCAGAGTTTTTCTTTATTCCTACAAGTCAGTGACTTATCAATGCCAGGGACTTGCAGCCTGAAGATGAACAGCTCAACACCTTTCAGGTGATGGATTTCCTCAGCACAGTAATTAGCCTGGCCGCTGATGAACAAAAGCAGATAGTATTTAAAATTATTAGGAGTTTGCTTTTCAAAGATCTGTTTTTCTGGCCTTGTGGGGGGCGGGTGGGGAAGCACCATGTCAGTTCTGGGGTTTGACCTTGGTGGTGTTGGGAGAAGCCCCAGTACAACATGGGGAGATGTATGGGAAGCCCTTCTGCAAGTTGATGCCATGGGGGGGTGGGAAGTGACCAGCTTTGTGTCACTCTATCCAAGCAAACTGTTCAGTGTTTGAATGCAATGTTGACTTCGAGGTACAGAAAGGCAAAAACACAGGACCGGGGGGACTGGTGTTGGTATTTCAGGGCTTTGCTGCACCCCCTCTCTGCAGGGTCCAGGTTCTTCTTGGCCCTTCCCAGCAGTGGCATGTCCAGGCTAGCCTTGGACATCCCTCTTGGAGCTGGCTTGCCTTCTCCCTCCTCTCCTTGACACATGTTCTTGGTTCTTGGTTATCAGGATTTTCCCACACCTCGAAGTCTGTGTCCTCTGCTGTGTTTTAGCACTGTTACGTGTTGTTCATTTAATAGCATCCTTTTGTTTGTGTCCCTCCTTAGCTTTCTACTCTTTGAGTAGAACACTGATGGTTTGGGTAAAGGCTCTGGAAGAGCCTCTTTTTTGTGCTGGGGTGGGGAGTGAAGTGAGTCTCAGAGCATTGGGAAGGTGGACATGGAGGGACAGGACAAGGGGAATCGATCCACATTGACAGAGGACGGGGTTAGATGGGATGTCAGGTAGAAATCCTTCTCTGTGAGGGTGGTGATGCCCTGGCACAGGTTCCCCAGAGAAGCTGTGGCTGCCCCATCCCTGGAAGTGTTCAAGGCCAGGTTGGGCAGAGGCTTGGAGCAACCTGGGATAGTGGAAAGTGTCTCTGCCCGTGGCAGGGGATGGAACGAGATGAGCTTTAAGATCCCTCCCAACCCAACCCATTCTGTGATTGATTGGGTCTAATTGATTAAGAAAAGGCCTGTGAAACCCCCAAGTCAAAGACCCCTCACTCAGGCTCTCTGCAGAGCCAACACTGGCATCAACAGGAGCCTCCACCCTCCCCAAGCCCAAGGTCAAGGGCACCAGCTCTGCTGCGAGGCCGGTGCTGTGTGTGCCAAGACTTGGGAGGACGCAGGGACGAGCGAGCGGAGTTCGCTGATCCTGTTTTACGGTGTTTTGGTTAGCTTAAAAATATTTTGTTGTGAGAAACTCCAGATGGATGTGAATGTTCTCAGGGGTGGAGGGAACAAGTGAAGGGAGAAAGTTAGTCATCGTCCTGGCAGGCAAGAGGCAGCGAGGACAAGCACTGAGTGATGCACAGGGCAAAAATAGCCCGAGTTCCGAATGTAATGGGATGTGACCGTCGAGTTCCTCTGAGGGAAAATACTCTGAAGTCCTTGTGCACGTCTTCACGGGCGTTTTGGTGCACAGGGCAGTGTAGGGGCTTTTCTTATCTGTGGGACAAACAGGAAGTGGTTGGGAAATGGAAAACTAGGCAGGAGAAACTGGTGTAAAAATACGTAACAGCTTACCGGTCCAGATTCTTGGGAATTATGAGATTTATGTTTCAGTCCAATCTCAAACCCCACTTTTTCAGTTCTAAAGCAAAGTCCTCTGTCCATCTAATGGATGCTAACACTTTCCAAGACCATTGAGTTTACGTCTGGTATCCTTTGAAAGGGTTAAAGTTAGAAGGAAAAAGTTATTTGTAAAAATTTTGACCTGTTTATCCGTTAGTTTTGTGAATTTCTTTTCATTAAAGCATGTGTTGCAAGACACTTGAGATTTGACTTCAAAATTTGTCTCAGTTATCAAAGTAATTAGAAACAGGATGGATAAAGTCTGGAAATAACCCTGAATTTTCATAATCAAATCAAATCTTGGCCCCCAGCATTGTCAGGAATGTTAAATTCTCATAGTTGATCTGTGAATTGATATCCCTGACAGGAGCTTGGCAGCCAAAGGCTCAGGGAACCCTCAAAATTTTTTGTCAAACCTCAACAAATTCAGTGATAGGAACAATAAAATTATGTGGATTTGTCTTATTGAAAAGATCCTCAGGGTATTTTAGGTAGGAGGCCCTGGTCCAGCTGCTGTGGGCTCAGCTGAAGGGCTCTGATGTTGGAAGCTCTGAAGGGTGTGGGGAAGGTTTTGCTGTTGTTCTTCAGCAATTTATAGTGGATTTGTAGAGCAGTGAAACCAGAGGTAGAATGCAAACCACCACCTCTCCTGGTTTTCGCATCCCGCGCAGGACCTTACTACCCAACCACATCTTTTTCCAAAAACATGCACTTCAGGTGGATGTCACTTGTTCCTTTTCTGTCCCAGGCTCTCTAATGAAGCTCAAAGTACCTTTAGCATCTTTGACAAGTCAGTTTTACTTTGTCCAGTGGGAACCCAGTAAGATTGTTAAAGGACAACCCTAATAAGGGGCTGTCCTGCACTTGCACGCTCTGCCAATCCTACAGTGTGTCTGTGTTAGTGATGGCATTTCTTTTTTTACTCTGTATTTGATTATCTTTGTGCTTTCAAACAGAAAGTATTTAGTGTCAGTGCTGCAGTATCCCCAAAGTGCCCAGTGTTTTGTTGGTTGGATATTTGTGATCGGCCTGTTCCGGACGTGGCTTATCCCCATTTAAGGTTTTCGTGCCTCTGGGGTTGGATCGACTTTTTTAATGGAACAGTGTGTATCTCCAGTGGAAGTGTTTTTGTTTTCAAAGTCAAGCAGCACATTGTGGACACATGGAAGTGTGTGGCTTTCAAAAAACCAACCACTATTTATGGATGGTTAAAGAGCTGGCGTCGGCCAGTTCAGGGTATTTTTAGCACCAGAGAGTTGACTGTTTGATATGGGAGGATTAGGGTTTGATGAACTGGAGGCTGGAGATTCCAACTTCAGGTGTTATCATTTGTTCCTTGGAGATGGAAAAGCCCTGGACTATTAAAGCACTGTCTCTCTAGCCCAGGAATAACAAGTTAAAGTGTCCCAGGAGAAATTAGGATCTCATGCCACTCAGACAGGCTCAAGATATTGCATGGTAAGCTGATCCTAAGCTTGATCTTAGCCCAAAACAAAGCCAAGTCCTAATCTTTGGCCTTGTCAGTTACTTGTGGGCTATGAAAGAGGACTGTTGTGGTTGACAATTTATCTATTAAAAAGTACTTTTATTAAAATAAAGTAATATTATTAAGATAAGTAAGCTGTTATTACTTTAAAGAGAATGTGTGCCAACATGGTTTCTTCGTCTACTTCTTTTTGGAGGTGTTCACACTCCTAATTAATGTGTTACTGTTCACAGGCCTGTGAGTAGTCAGAGTGAGACAATAGCCTGGGATTTAATGTATGCCCAGGTTACATTAATCTGTAATTTTTAGGAGAGCAGCGAACCAGTGTCAGAGGATGAGGAGACAATTTTACTCCGTGCTGTTGTGCTCCGGTTCCAGGGCGACGTGTTGGTCCTGCGTGAGCTGCTGTGAGCCCAACGCCGTGTGTGACAATGGGATTCCTGTACAAACAGTGCCGGGTTCTTCACACAAAAAAAAATGCAGCAAGGAATTTTTAGCACGTTGTCATGCAACACTCTCTGTTTCCTGGCTTCTACATTCAAGCTGTGTAATAATATTTATATACAAATGCTGACTGTGATTTTCCACCCCGGAAAAAAAGGAGATGTCATTTAAAAGGGCCGTGCGTGATGTAAAGCAGAGATTTGACTCACGTCCTTGCATATGGGGTGGGCGTGTATTTTAATTGTTTGAAAAGAGATCACTTAAAAAAATACGACATTCTTGCTACATAAGCACATTCTCCTGAAGTAAAGGTCATTTTGCTCTTTAGAAGTTGCTTTTGGAAAGGAGGGGAGGGTCCTGCTGTGGCTTTTCCCTGCTCCTTACCTTTTGAAACTCCCTGAAGAACATTAAGTCATTCACTGTTGGGCTGAGGCAGCTCTTAGACCCCGTTTAAGCTGGGATCCAGGGACAGGGGAGCCGTAGTCATGACTGAATGTACATTGGCACATGGAAGATCGTTTCTGCCCCTGAAGATCCACGTTGTTCCATCGCCCCGGAACTGACACCTGTGTCCTGCAAACGCACAGACTGGTTTTACTGTGTCAGTGATCACACTTAAGAGGCTTCTTAAGCTTTTCTGGAGCTGGGATTTATAAACAGTTCCAAGGCAAAATCGCTGCTTTTTGGCTCCAACCAAGGAAACTGTTCATCTTGTTTCCAGTTGCCAGCACATTTCTAATCCTGGTGTCTTGGGGCCCTAGTTTTCATGTTGAAACCTCTGCTCCTAACAGGCTTTTAGTGGACTGAACTCACAGAAAACAACGACCCGCCGAGCTGTGTACGCTCGTCTTCTGATCCACACTTGACCAAAGAAGGTTGGATTACGGCTTTGTTTTATCCTGCTACAGTGACAGAATCCAGATGTGAGGATCCTAAATCTTCAGTGTTCCTGGTTTTCTCCTTCATAAGCCCTTTGAAGCCAGGGTTGTCATTCTGGCTACTGGTCTAGCAGGGTCCTACCTCTCCCTGACTTCGTAATAACGGAGTCATTGGACTGCAGGTGTACCTATGCCAAGTTTCATTTCCACATAATCTCTTTGTTGACAACAAATCAGAGGGGTCCAGAGAATAATAAGGTACTGGAATAAACAATGGGTGGCTTAAAACCCATCTGCCAACATATTGTGAGAAACTGCCACAGGAAAGATGTTGCAGCTACAGTTTGGTCAACAATCATTGCACTAGGTTTTTTGCTGCTTCCTGGATACTGATTCCCTTTGAAATGGTATTTTTAAAGGAAAAGTAGAAATAGTTTTATGTTCTAAGTTCAACTTACGTTAAGCAAAATACTCATCTCGATCCACATCCCAGAAATGTTTTTTAGGAGATTCGGGTCAAAAGCTGCTCTTTGGTGTTGTGGTGGGTTGTGCTCTCAGCAGAGTCTGTCGCAGAAAAGCCAAGCCTACCCAGGCTTTGCCCAGGATGAGAACTCCTCGGTAGCTCTGGTACCTGCTGGGGCATGTTGGGATCCATATTCCATGAGCCAAGGTGGGTGTCCATGTGTGGTGTCCGTGTGGTGCCTGGGGTTCCTGGGCATCAGGGCAATAACCTGGGGTTAAGCACCTCTCCAGCTTGCATTGTTAAGTGTGTGTTTTAGTGACTGCCAGCACAGAGGCAACTTCTCTCTCTTGCTTGAACTGTGTTTCCCTCCTTTATGCAGTTGAGAGCTGAGTTACTGGGGAGCTGCGCAGAGCTTTCTACAGGGAGCAGAAAGGTGCCCACATGAAGACATGTGTTCACTTCCAGTTTGAATGAGCTTTATCTCAAGGTGGGTGTTTTTGGCTGAAGCAGCAGCTGCCCAGGAGGGGGATACTGGCTTTGCACAGGGAGAGTAGCATGGCTTTAAACCCCTGGGCTGAGCGGGACAGTGAAAGCCAGCACTTCCTCCCCTAAAGCATTCAAAAGCAGTTTTAAATCGGATTAGGATTTAACAAACACTTCATGGTTTACTCTCTGCAGGGAGGATCAAAGCCCAGGGAAGACTCTTCAGCTGTTTGCTTTTCCTTTATGTAGAAACTACTCCGTGGCTGCTGTAAAAAACCCACTAAATACAATAAAAAAAAATCCCTTCTCAGCAAAGCAAATTACTTGACCACAGCCTAAAAAAAGGTGCTCATTGTCTGCTGACTTTTTTTTTTTCTTATTCACTAATTTACTGAGCTCCTGTTCAGAGGTGGTGCTGGGGAACAAGTCCATTCCCAGCTCCAGCTGGACTGGTCCTGGGAGATCCCAAAACTGGACCACGGATTTACCCAAACATGTTCTTGTCATCACGGCACCTGGGCAAAAAGAGGGTTCAGCATTTACTCTATTGAATAACACCATAGGGTGGTGTTTCAGTAGGGCAAGGACTGCTGCAGTGCTGCACAGACTGTGTAGGGACTTTTCTTTGCTCTTTGGTGGAAATGTTCTTAAAAGTCTAGAGGTTTGTGTGCATATCCCTGTTCTAGATGACCAGGGCTTTATCCTACTGGGGGGAGACTCAGAACTAAGCAGCACAGTTTAAAAAAATAGTGACAATGAGCAATGAGAAATAGTTTTGTGGCTAAAATAGAGCATGTGTCTGGCCCTCTGACTTCTTCCGGCTGTCATGACACATGTCTGAAGGAAAATCACCTTGGCAACTTGAATATGTAGATGCGGCACTTGGGGACTTAGTTTAGTGATGGGTTAACAGTTGGACTCGACAATCTTAGCGGTATTTTTCAACATAAATGATTCCATGATTCTATGGCATCTCACAGAGCTGCACCCCGGGGTGCTGAGCCAGCGATGCCCATGGTTTATCTGTAGGCTAATGCCTGTTTTCTCCTCCCGTGTAATGTGGTTTAGCTCAGAAAGGGAACTAAATGCAGAATGAGGATTAAACTGTGTAAGCCTGATGGATGTTTTGTAGGTGATGCTTTGCAGAAAATCATTACTTTGAAATGTTGGAATAGAAAGGAACATTTTTCAGGCTTTTCAGGCATAACATGTTGTGGAAAAGAACCTTGGAACAGATGTACACATAGTTTATTCCATTTATCATATTAAAAATAAAGAAAAGACAATTTCAGCTCATTTACTGCTTTATTAGTTCAAATAAACAGCTTTTCTAATCAATGTGTATGGCAAACACAATGCTTTCATAACTGGCAGTAGTGGTTCCAAAATTATTGAGACTGTCCTTGTTTATTGTCTGTAACAAGTCAGACAGTCGATACGTTGGTTTAATCCATCTGTTATTTATGTTCATTTTAGCATAAGAAAAATCATAATCTTATTTTTAAATTTTAAAGCATTTGAGGGTTGTTTTTTTCCTCCCCATCCTTTTGAGAAAGCACAGCTAGAAATGAGGAGGGCTGCACAGGAAACGGTCACGAGGCAGGAGGCTCCACTACATCTAGGGGAGTCTTTTGCCCTTATTTATCTAGAGGTATTTATTGATTTTTCCTTCCTTTCCAAAAATACTTGTTTAATTTATGAGGTGATAGAAGAGGTTGGGAGAATAATTTTACCTATAAGAGCACAGCATTGTCCAACTAATTGCCCAGGAAAAAGAGAAAAGATCTGCTGATCTACCCCTGCAGATGTTTCTCATCTGGGATACAGACCAATTCCAGCCATTTATTTTTTCGATTACTGTTTATTTTGATGCTTTATTACACTGCCATTACCAGGAAGGAAATGGCACACAGAAATCCAGCAAGATACTATTTCTACTTTGGTGATATTTATTCAGTAACAATTCGGGGTTTAACCCCTTTCTCCCCCTTTTTCTTTT
>VXAY01005274.1:835228-837375 GCA_013399855.1 Oxyruncus cristatus | reverse complement strand
CCCCCCCCCCCGCCCCAGGAATGTATCTCACTCTCCTTTCTTTCTGTCTTCTACTGCAGGGACATTATTTTGTCCGTGTTTGGGAAATTGCCATTACTGTTTGGGAAAAGGGACTTCTCCCAAGTGAAGGGGATCTGACTTGAAGCAAGACAAGAGAAGCAAAACCTCTGTGTGAACACCCCACGTACCATCTAGAGACTCAGCTTCACTTACGAAGACAGGGAAGAAATGCAAATAACTGAGGTATCTACTTCTTAATATTCAGTTAGCTCTCATAATTTTGTCATTTTCTGCTTCTCTGTGTCTGTTTTTCAACATATTAGGAAAAAAGTGATGTATGAGCCAAGAGAAAGAAATCAGGCTGGTTTTGATCCAGGATCAAACCCTCTTTATTGCTGGGCATGTGCCCACTGAGGTGAGCTGGAACCACGCCCCTGCTGCGGGGAGCAGAGTGAGGCAGGGCTGAAGCTGGAAAGGGCAAGGATGTGCATTGCTAAATGGCTTTGCCAGTTTGTGTTACAATTTTGGGAACTTTCAGGCTCATGTGTTTAAATGGAAAGACTGAGAAGACAAATGAAATATCTGAGAAAAAAAGATGGGTCTTTGTGGAGGGCTGGAAGGCTCCTACTCAAAGGAGCTGTGGAGAGTTTCCTCAGCATTCTGCGAGCTGTGGAGGAGCAGCCTGTGGACTGGTTTGGTGCTCACCACGTTTACAACCATCAGCCAGCAAATGCATTTCCTCCATAGAGGTGACTCTTTCCTCATCCCACTGCTTTTCCAGAGTCCATAGAGCCAATATGTGTATGTTCCTGCAGCAGCACTCAGTCCTCATCCTGCCCAGGTAAGCTCACCTACGCAAAGTGCTTTTCCCACAGGTGCTTTCCAGGGCTGCTGCTTGGAGAATGGCAGAAAACTGTTGCTGAATTCCCTTCTCATTAATTCGTTCTCTTGTTTTTAATATACTGAACTGCACACCTTGCCCTGTGTGCTCTGCTTTAGGCAGGCATCCAAAAATGGTCCACAGTGGTGCATATACGGGAGATAAAACTCTGTGTGTACTGGGCTGTAGTGGAGGTCTTGTGCTGTGGTGTGTGGGTGGTGGTCTGAAGGATGACTGCTGCCAAGAAAACAAATTAATTTGCTTGTTTTTCACCCAGAGAGGTCCCAGTTTCACTAAATAGCACTGAAAAGGACACGTCAATGTGAAATTCAGTAAGTGTTTAATATATGCCAGCGAAAAGATAGTTTTATTCATTGGTAAGGGGGAATTTAAGGCATGTGGAGTAACTAATCAGATTGGGACTTGCCTTGGAGACTGGAGCTGGGACCTGTAAGGTTTGTTTACAAGAGGGGATTTACATCGAAGCGAGACCCTTTAATATAAGCTCTTTATATTAATTGGTTTGAAGCAGGTCTGTCTCAATGAACAGATGGCTTTATTTCCCTCGCGGTCCTCCAGGCCACGTGGGGGGATTTCCTTTCCAAACGCGCCGTGGGCAGCGGGGACAGGCACACAAAGTCACATCTTGTGCCGTGCCAGGGCTGGGGCACGGTGGGACCGTCCTGGCAGTGCCTGGTGGGCAGCGCGGGGGAAGGAGCCCTGTGGGCTTACCAACCCCATGGCTGCTCTCTCAGCATCCCATAATAGCACGATTGTTAAAGGATGTGGCAGCGCTCAGGAGGTTATTAATGGCTTCCCACGGGAACTGGGAGCCTGGTGATTTCCACCCATCCACCTCACCCAGGGTCCAGAAATAGAAAGGGGCTTTTTTGTGTTCCCCTACGCCTTCCTCAGCCTCGGCTCCAGCAGCGGTGACACAGGCTGCTGTGGGAATGCTCCCAGTGCTTGGATGTTGTTCCTGCTGGGGGGAAGAGCAGTGAGTCAGCAGAGCTAAAGACGTCTATGGGTGATGTCAGTGCTTCCTCCCGGCTCTGGGACACGCAGTTCCTCTGCTGTCACTGCTGGTGATACCTTACATGGGGCATTTGGGTTGTAGGGCAGAGCTCTTGGAGCAGTAGCCCTTGGAGCATCTCCACGGCCTCCTCTGGACTTGCTCCAGCAGGTCCACATCCTTCCTGTGCTGAGGGCCCCAGAGGTGGACGCAGTGCTCCAGGTGGGGTCTCACAAGAGTGGAATAGAGAGAGGA
>VXAY01005274.1:777728-830228 GCA_013399855.1 Oxyruncus cristatus | reverse complement strand
CAGGTTTTTCCTTCAGTGCAGAGGAGAGGTTGTGTATCTGCCTCGGTACTTGTACAGCTCCATTTTGGTTATTTCCAGTGCCTCAGCCTGTTCCTCATGTGGAAGTTACAGCAGGTCCTTCCAAATAATGACCTGTTCTTTTCCCAACATAGGATAGTTCCAAAGTCCCTTAAGGTAGTTAAAAATATATATTTTAGGCAAATGGACACTCTAACCAGAATTGTACCCCGACTGTAGCTAAATGTGGGGATAAATCAGAATTTGAGTTTTACTGTGACGCCTGTGAATGTTTCACTGTATCTCCAGCATAAGGGATCCCATTGTATGTATCAAGGATGTCTCAGCTTTTACGTGGTCTCCTCTACATTTCTCAGGATTTAATATTTGAGGCTCCTTCTAGGGATGTATCAAAGGGAAAGCTGGATTTGAACTCTATTCAGAAAGCTTTCCCATATCCAGAATTGCTTAGTGCTCACAGACGTAATTTGGTTCTGTGGAAGACGTTTAATGACTCTCCTGGCAATGGGGTGTTCTGTCCCGTCGAGCAGGAGCCCGGGCTGTGAATGGGACCCGAGCAGTGGAGCAGGGCTGTGGTTTAACATCCTCCCGACTCACCCGGGGACGTCCAGCCTAAACCCTTCCTTCCTGCCCAAAGTGGAATTATCATTAACTTGTAACTAGTTTTCAAGAAGAACATTTGGGTTTTTTTTTTTGTAGGCTGTGGAGTTCTTCCAAGAATTTTTCAATTTTTACAAATGAAAATATAGGCTCAGCCAGATGCCAACTAAAATGCAGTTACTTTATACCAGCCAGCCCAGGCACTGCAGCACAGGCTCAGCAGCACGACCTTTAAAACAACCTTTTTAGAACAAGCTGGGAGAACACTTTCTAAAAAGCCACAATTGCAGCTGCTCTCATTACTTATAATATTCTTGATGGAGGGGAACTTAAAAATAATTCTTAAGGAACTTAAGCTTCAACAACCCCCAGTAGACTTAGTTTATGTGCAGTGCAGGCTTCCTTCGTGGGATTATAGGCTCGGGACAGTGATTATAGTGTTGATGATAATGTACATTTTCTAAATCATTACTTGCTTAAGAATAAAATAAAAGGAGTGAAGCCTTTCCTTCACTTTTCTCATGCAGATGAATGGATCAAGGTTTTAGCCACTTGTTTCTAAAAGCAGACACACATTTCCATGTTCCCTCCACATATTTATTAAACTAACAAGTTTAATGCATATGTGAAATGCACTTGGACACTGTATTTCAGATCAATAGAATAATTTGAGTCATCAGCTTTGTAGATGCATAATTACATATTACTTCCTGGGATTTCTTTAATATTCTTATTTATAATAAGCTGCTCTTCAATTAAAACTGGCATTTGGGATCCAATTTCTTTAGGGCTTTGTGTATGGAAATCTGGGCCCTAATTTTTATATGTTCATTAGTATCTTGCAGCTTTCCTGACTCCACACCCATCCTCTGCTCCAAAGCTGGTTTGAGGGTGCAGAGCAGGATTGTGACCCTGTTGAACTGAGGAGATCAAAACAACATTAAATCCAATTTATTTTAGTAGAACCAGTGAAGATTTTGCACCAACACTGTCAGGACACTTTAGTCTTGACTGAACGATATTTTTTCCATCTGTGAATTTTCTGTTCTTAAATTAATTACAGAAAATATGTTGGGGTATGGATAAGAACTGTCCTGCCTCTTCAGCTTCTTTAAGGTGGAAGCAAGATACCTCTTCCTTAAACTCATCTATTTTTGCTCATTTTTCTATTCCTCTTTGAATCCCCAGCACTTTGGTATTCTAATTTGTCACCTTAGAAAGCTGTGGTTCTGCTGAGACCCTCAGGTCCCCCGACAGCAGCAGGATATTAAAGGATTTGAGCCGTGATCTCCAAGCAGCCACAACCCCCTGCTCTAACCCCTCTCATTTCCACCCCAGATACGGCTCCCTCAGCCCTACATTTCCTCCAGGTAGGACTTGATTTCCAGAAGACCTGTTTTCTGACTGCTCAATCTCTTTCTTCAGTTTATTTTGCCCCAGCAAGGGGCTTCAAGGCCAGCACTGGCTCGTCCTTTCCCGTGGGATGGTCCCACTGGGAGCCCCCAGCCCTCAGCTCCTGGGACCGCTGCTGATGTGTAACCTGCCAGCTGTGGGGACAGGGATGTCATTCCGGTGGGGAAGACGGGAACCACAGCTTTGCTCTCCCAGACAATGACTGCTGGCTCCTTCAGCGCATTGTTCTGTGCTGGCAGGAACAAATTAAGGCTTGGTCTTTGCTCCAGGAAATTCCCTGTCCTCCCTTGATGGAGTATCTGGCTACACCAAGAGCCTTTCTGCTCCCACAGCGGAGGATCTCAACACCCATGTACAGGACTGGTGTCCTGGGGTGTTTTTTTACTCTGGGGCTGACTTGGGAAGTTTGTCCATAGAAAATGAGTAAGTAATTAAATAATTAATAATGAAATATTTTCCAGCTGGATAGCTGGAACACCTCCATGCTCTGGCCAGGTTTTGGAAAGTTGATGGGTTGATGGGACATCAATCTGTGTCTTCCTTCATCCCTCTTAAAACTCTCCCTCAGCTTTGGGAAAAGATGGCATTTTTGGGCATTTGGCAAAAGATGCTGGTGGCGACTCTGGAATGAGCCTGCTCTGGTGTCCCGTGTTCTCCAAGTGGGATGTCTGTATGAGCAGGACCAGACTCTCCCAGTAAAGGTTGTGTGGCCGGGGGGGAGCCGTGTTGGTGGACACCAGAGCCATAGAAGAGAGGCTTTATCTTTTTGGTGTGTGTCTGCTGAGACAGCCTGGAGGAAAGAGCAGAGCAGGGGGTCAAATAGAAAATCTGTATGTTTGGTGGAGGAGGGAAAGTTGGAGTGAAGGCAGACTGGAAAACCGTGGGGCGTTCTGTAGCCTGAGAGGGGAAAGGGGGGTGATAAGGTCTGGGACAGTGCCAGGAGAACAGGAGGAGGCAGAGACCGTGGAAAGCAGCTGGGAAGAAGCCTGCTTTGCGGGAGGAAATGTTATTATTAGTGCTCAGTTTCCTGAACAAAAGATTCTTGTCTATTTAAATACTTCAGCTTCACGGAGCTGCAATTCTCCAGACACAATAAAATTTGCCTTTTCTCCCTGTCATTGTCATTTTCTGTTTGCAGCAGGTGGTTAAGGCTCCTGTGCTGTGGAGTAAATAATTTCAGGCTGCTGTGTGGGCTTGCTATGGTCTGGAAACAGAGAGGGCAAGCCCTGGGAATGAGAGCTTTGTCCCTTGTGTCCCCCTGCATCTGTTCTCAGAGATGCTGCTCTTAAACACCAGTGCAGATGCTGCTGGTTTAGAGATCTCTCATATTTGAATAAAATTGACAAAAGCATAAAAATTCATTAAAATTTAAACATCTAGATATAAACTCATCTTAAGAAACCTCCTGGGCCATTCTCAATCTCCCTCAGCCAACCATGCCAGGTTTTATGCTCCAGCAGCAAGATGCAGAACCTCACTAATTCCAAATAATCTCAGCTAATGGCTAATTTGAATTATTCTTTCCATCCAGGGATGTGAAAAGAACACACAGAGGTTGGAGTTGCTGCTGTGTGAGAAAGAGATCCAGCTTCTGTGCAAGGTGGTGCTCACACTTGTGCTAGAGCCATCCTTTGGTGAGTGAAGTGCTGCCATGGCCCTGCTGTCTCCGTGTGCTTCAGCAGGTCAGGCTGTTTTCCACAGAGATTCCAGATCATTTCATGTTATAGGTGAGAAATGCTTTTTCTATCTGTCTTGAAATGTTAAAATCTGACAGCAATAGTATGGAATTTACTTTGTAGAATCCTGACTTTTTTCCCCTATATCCAGGTAGCTTGAGTTTAATGTCAGATCTATCCCTATAGTGATAGAAATGGAACTTTTTTTCCATAAAAAGATGGGAGATGTCTCATTCTTCTCACTTCCTGATTATAATTGCTCCTTGTTCCAAGCCCTGCAAGACTTTGAAAAGTCAGCCTTCCTGAATGTATGACAAATATAAATATATCAGGGAATAGTGGTATATCCTGAGTTGGAAAGGACCTACAGGGATCATTGAGTCCAATTCCTGGACTCGATATAAATATATATTTATATTGAAGTTACTACAAAAGCGCAGATGTGCTTAGTGCAGTCTGACAGTGCTGCAGTGGGACTCGTGGCTGTCACGAAGGACACACAGGATGCACAGCTGCTAAACCACTAAAAGCACGTCCTGTCCATCTCAGTGGGGAGGGTTTCTGCACTGGGATTCTGGAAAACTGAATAATTCACTCGTGGTGAATGAATAAATGAAACCAACCTACAGTCATGCCAGTTAGATATATTTTTTAATCAGAGAGTTTCAAAAGATGACAACAGTCATTCTTTGAACGCTGGGTACGTGGGGATGAGCTGTCAGTGTCTTATGGGCATGAATTTGACCAGGTAATTTCTTTCAGGGCAGGTAAAGCCCCAGCTGTGTGCGGCCTTCAGCCTCATCAGTGACATGTCAGCTCTAGCAATTAATACTTATATTTCACGGCAGCTTGCACAGTTCTGTGCCTGACTCGTGCTTCTGCAACAGGCCCCATCCAGCACTGCCCCAGCCCTGCAAAGCTCCGAGCACGGTGCTGCTGCTCCCCTTGCCCAGGGGGTCCTACTCCCAGCCAGGACCGACCTCCTCTCTCCTGTGAGGATGAGTGAATGACTCTGCCTCCTTGTTCCAGCCATCCCAGCTTTGCCAGGATGTAGGGAAGGAGTAACTTTTGACCATAGGAGTATGTTCTGTGAGTGCTGAGGTAACTCAGACCAGGCAGTAGCTGCTGTTGGAGCCCATGGCAGGGCTGGGAAGCAGAGGAGTGCTCAGGCTGTCAGCAGTTCCCTGCCTTCCCTCTGGCTGGGAGCACAGGAGCTCTCAGTCTCCGGCCAAGGAACGCCGCCCCCGGGCTCTTATCTCTCCGGAAAGTGCAGTGGTGAGATGTTCTGTGCAGCTTTCTAATTCTCCTGACACTCCTCAGGCGGGGCTCTGGCACGCTCTGGTTTCCCTCCTGCTACAGCCCAGCTTGCATGGCTGGAGCTGTGGGAATGCCTGGGTGAGCTGCACCTCTGTCCCTCACCTGTGGAGGTGACAGCTGCCATGGCTGCCCGTCCTGGGGCAAGGACAGGCATTCAGGGACTCCTGCCAGGTTGTTTGACTGGGGATAAAAACAGGCAGCAGGCTCAGTGTAGCCAAGAACATGTCCAGTGGCAGAAGAAGTGGCCAGATGAGAGGGAGAACTCATGCCAGAGCTTGCCCATGGTAGTAGGAGCCCAAGGGATAAGAGGCTTTGTTTGCCCTCCAGACCAGCTCTGCCTCTCGCTGCTCCGGGGCAGCTCATGGCCATGGGGACAGCAGTGGCTCCCGAGTGACTGCTGAGTGCATGTTGGCCCTGGTGATGTGCTGAACTGCTCAAGCAAATCATCCTAAAATAGACTTCATATGTGATGCAGAAGAACCCAAGGAAAACACGAAGCCCAGCCAAACCCAAATTTATGCTTGTGGTTACTGAAGCTTGTGAGATCAATTTTTTGTTTACTTAAAACTGATTTCAAAGAGTTTTTCTTCCTTTTAATTCTTATTTTTGATCACTGGGTTGGGGGATGGTCATGGCACTGCTTCAGCTGGGACTGAACATTGTGCTGTCATCACAGAGATGCTCTATCCCAAAATGCACAGAATTAAGGTCCTGGTGAGGTGGTGACTTGGGGAAGCACAGGGCCTGTGGTCGCTGCTACACTGGCACATCCCAGCAGTCACCTACAGAGAACACCCACCTGAGAGGTTCTCTTATTTTCATGAAAACCTGGAAAAGTAGTTCTCAGCAGAGCTTTTTTTTATTTCTAACTTTTGAAAAGATTAAAGCTATCAACTGTTAAAAGCACCAGTTCAGTTTAAAAAAAAAAAAAAAGGGGGGGAAGAAAAAAAAAAAAAGGCTGAGAAACAAAAAAAACCTCCAAAGCCCACAAAGCCTCTGTGGAGCTGGTAGAAGCCAGAGCACAATAATAGCAGCTCTGGCTGATTCCATCTCCCATGTCATCCCACATGTTGGGTTTATCCCAGCGGGACAGGAAAGCCTAGAAAGTCCAAACTGCCATATTTCAGGACAAACCATATAGAAAATGAACATGTGAGATAAATAAAACACTGCCAGGAAGTGAGGACTTCGTAGGACAGAGACCTGAGGTGATGCTGGTCGCAGCCGCCTGGCTCATGATGCCGGGGACACTGCCCAGCCCGGCGGGGCAGGGAAGCAAGGGAAACACACACCTACTTTGTTTTTTCAGGAATCCCTGGCTGTGTGGCCCCCGTTCCAGCAGAGAATTCCTGCACCCTCAGCGTTTGAACTGGACGAATCCCTGAGGGGTCAGAGCCAGCAGCTCTGTCTCTGGCCCGAACCCATCAGCCCTTTAGCAGTGATGCGGTGAGTGCACCCCGGTGCCAAGTCCCGATGGAGTTGTTCCCCAAGCAGATTCCTTCCTCTGGCTCCTTTTATTTATTCTTTTCTTCTTCTTTTCAACACTTACTCATTTGCAGATTTGTCAGCATTATGGGTGGCATCCCTGTGGCAGTTTGTGTTGGCTTTCCAGGGCTTCTTGGGGTTCCCGTGCCGTGGGGGGACAATAACTGTGCGGGGATGGGGCCAGGCGGCACAAACTGTGAGGTGGGGGGAGCCTGGGCTCGGGGTTCAGCACTGGAAGCTTGAGGAAAGAAAATTGAATTCATGTTTGTGAATGGAAATGGCTTTGCAGGAAAAATCCTGGAGAGAATGGGGTGGCTGGTGCTGCTGCTGTCGCGTCATCTGTCCCTGCAGAACCTCACTGCTCCTGACCGGGGTTATTGTGCTGCCTAATTGCTTTTGGATGGTGTTCAGGCAGCAAAGTGGGGCAGCAGCAACTCTCCAGGCTGGTTTAACTCTTCTGTGGGGTGTGATTTCTCGTTGGTTACATGGGGAGGTGAGCTGGGAGTGTGGGTGGGCAGCAGTGGGGCTGGAGCCAAGGGGAGCAGAGCACCAGACAGTAGGACCTTGGAGGTGGACAGGAGCTAAGTGAGCATTGAGTGCAATGAGAAAAAGGATTTTACTAAAAAAAAAGTGAGGTTAAAACCTGCAGTTCAGTGTGGAAGGAGAAGAGATGTCTTAGAAGGGTTTGGAATAATGGGATGGAGCAGCTTCTGGCTGGGGTAGCAGGAGTGTCCATGAAGCTGTGCTGTGTGCACCGGGACCCATCCCACAGGCACAGAATAAATTAACATGTGTCACAAGTGTTAGGAGGGAAGAAGGTCTGTTACAGAACCCCAGCCCAGAGCAGGCTGGGGGAGGGCAGGGCGTTTAAGAGCTGTGGGACCTCTCTTTGCTCCATGGTGGAGACAGTGTTAATCGTTCGGGCTTAGTGGCGTGCGGCGGATGCCGGGGAGGAACAGGAGGGCTGTTAAGCAGGAGGAAATGGTTTGCTGTCTAGATGGGCTTAACACAATATAAACTACATGTTGCACAAGGAAAGTTAAATCCTGAAGTGGTGAAGGAGCTGGAGTCACCCAGCACAGCAGTGCAGGTGTGAGTGGGGTGAGGGGTTTCCTCGTGGTGGTGGTTGGAGCTAATGCTGAAGCACAGTGTCCATGTGCCTTTTCCTTCAGACACAAAGGCATCTGCAATGACAACTGTGAGGCAGTTGTGTTGTTTTCCCCTTCCTGCTACTTTGACACCACCCTTTTTTTCCAGACTAAAATTTCAGAACCATCTAGAAAGGTGGTAGAGGTGATCCTAACCTGAGCAAGGGGCTTCCTGCTGAGTGCCATCAGGATCTGGCTCTGCCCAGCTCATCCAGGTGACCTGTCCCTCCCTCTCTCCTTCCCTCCATCTTTGCCTGGCTCCATATGGCATATGGAGGAACCTGGATGGGGAAAACTCAAGTTGTCTGAGTGCATTTTCCCAGAGTGTTGATGTGGACAGACACGGTAAGGGCAGGGTCTGCCTTCCTTGCAGATGCCCTTCACAAGCTCTTTCTCAGACAGGTTGTTTGGCTAGAAAAAAAATCGGATTTTTTTTGTGTTGGGAAAAATCTGTCCAGACTCTGAGAAAAACTGGTAAAACAGTATTTTAATTATAATTCATTATGCAGTGTCTTGTTTTGGAATTGCACCTTTGGCCAGGGTACATCTCGCCAAAGATGCTGTGGTACTGCCCCAAGCCTTCATCTTGGTTCTCATTTAGTTTAGAAATGTAATTAAAGGAGGGTAGAAAAGGAAGCAACAGTTACTGACTCTCAAAAAGAGAAGGGTTTAGGCCAGACTCCTGCTAGGAAAATAAACAGAATTTCATTTTTTTTTTGTTTCAAGTTCTTCCCATATATTGAATTTCCGTGCTCGGTGACAAGGGGGATCTGCCCGAGTGAGCAGCGATTGGATTCAGATGGCTTTGAGTTGCACTTGGATTTGCTTTGGAAAGCTGGAGCTGTCCTTGGAGAGCAGGGTTTGGACTTGAGTTTGAGGCCTTGTTCTCTAAAGAGCACAGACATTGCAGTCTGAGTTATCAAGCTGTAACTTTTCATGGCTGTGCCTGGAAATGGTTTTCCTGCCCAGTGTCCTGCCCAGCAGTGCTATGACAGAGCCTTTCCTTCCTGAATTAGGCCAATGTTTGCTGATCTGAGCCTAGAAACCCCTTTTAATCGAGGCAGGTTGCAGCAGTCAGCTCTTTTGGCACATGTGGGTGCAGGTGCCCACCCACCCTCCTTCTCAGCTTCCCTTCTCTAAAAGGAGGAAATCCATGTTGGGATAATTTCTGCAGAGAAGCTGTGAATTTGGGATGGTGAAAGTGTACCCACCACCAGGACCCCCTGACGTGGGGCTGTGCTGGGCAGGGCTGAGCCCTGGCAGTGGGGTGGGAGGTGCTTTGGTGGTCACCGTGAGCACCGGGGTTCCTCTGGGCGTTAGGTGGTGACAGATGATGGTGGTGGCGGATGATCCCAGGGGAACCGCCTTGGGAGCCGGGGGGATTGAAGATGCTCTGTGCCTCGGGTGATAAATGTGTCGTGGCCCAGGTCCGGAAATGGGGCAGGGAAGGATGTGAGTGACAGAGGATTCATATCCCGGAAACACCGTGGTGTAACGGCTCGGGAATTCAGCGGGATAAATGCATTTGCATGTCCTGCTGCAGACAATCTGCTTAATGTGGGAAGCAGAGCTTCCTGTAGCACTGAGTCAGTGGGGAAGGGAAAACCCTGAGAGCCAGGAAGGGCTGGGGAGAATTAAGCAGGTAAACCCATTAGCAGTGACCACCTCTTTGTGTGGGGATTACACAAAGCTGCTGCTTTTGGATATTCAGTGTCTCCGGAGGAGTGAGGGTTGGGAGATGGGGCCTCTTCCCCCTCCTGAGGGGCTCGACCCCGGAGCTGGGATTAGCCCTTGCCACAAGCCACCCTCACTAGCCAGAACAAATTGCTGCACGTGCTGAGAAAGAGCCCAACCTGCACGAACTGCAGTGATGCTGTGAGGTGGAGGTTTGGCAGACCTTGCTCTGGCAAATCCCCCCATTCTTCCCAGTGGGACCTTCCCTATGGAAATTGCTCCTCTTTATTGAATGGATTTACACTGTCCCACTAGACTGGCCAGAGATTTACCCCAGCTCCCTCAACGGCTCAGGAACTCTTCAGATACTGGCTCTAAAAATGGAGTCACAGCACAAATGGGAATAGCTGAGCTGTCCCGAGGGCTTGTTTCAGTCAGCACATCCTGAAGTGGTTTGGCATAACCTGTTCTCAAGAAAGGCTTGGGCAGGTCTGGGGAGGGAGGTCTGGGGTGCAGCAGGGGGTGCTGGAGATGGATGTGTGGAGGTGGGGGCGTGGGCAGTGCTGCTGCACCTCACTTGCCAGGAAGAGCTGCAAGGATGGGCATCATGGGGTGCCAGGCTGGGGCTGTGAGTGCAGGGGCTCCCTCAGTCCCTGCCGGAGCCTCGGAGGGGACGATGCTCCCCGGCATCGTGGTGCCCAGCACCGCATCCCACAGCTCCTGTGCTGAGACGTGTGTGTCCTCCAGCAGCCTTTCCAAAATGCCAACCACAGGAAAGCAGCAGAAACCCAAGCTTTCCTTTTGCTTGGATTCCCATCAGTTCCCAGAGTTTAATAACAGACTATTCCAGGCTCCCTTGCTCGGGTTGGTTTGGCTCATCAGGCTGGGGCCGAGCGCTGTCTCATGGGCAAAGCAGCAGCGGGGTGAGAGGACGGGGAAGGAGAAGCCACGTTAAGGGATGAGCGGTTTTGCCAGGAGTGTAATCCCACTGTACCCTTCCTGCTCCCCACGGGGGTCCCTTGGACAGCCCCAGCCCCACGCGGGGGGCAGCGGGGGCTCCCTGGGGTGGGCACAGCACCAGCACCCCTGGGGAAGTGGGGGGGACCCACCGCTTCCCGGGCCCCCTTCAGCTCCTCTCGCTCCATTTGTCCGCCAGATGCTGAGCCAGATGTTGGCGCTTCGATGTCCGCCCGCTGGCACCGGCAGCGCGGGGGGGGGATGCCCGGTCTTCCCCCCGCTCCCGGCGCTCCCGGCGCCTCCGCACCGCCACCTCCCGGGCATCCCGCGGCTCGAATTCGCTTCTAAAGCGGAATTCCCGTGTGCCGGTCCCCAGCAGCCTTGGGGGGCAGAGTTTGTTTATTTTCTTTATTGTTCGGTGCCTCCCGCCCTCGTAGCTTGTCCCTGCCCGCTCCCGCCGGCTCCCGATCGGAAACCGAAGATGAAATAGCAGCAACCCTGGTGCTCCCCGTGCGGGCTTCCTTGGCTGAAAAATCATAGTCACGGAATAATTTCGGTGGGAAAAGCCCTCTATGATCATCGAGTGCAACTGTTGCCCCAGCACTGCCAAGGCCACCACTAAAACATGTCCCCAAGTGCCACATCTACATGGCTTTTAAATGCCCCCAGGGATGGGGACTCCACCACTGCCCTGGGCAGCCTGTGCCAGGGCTAGACAGTCTTTTCAGGAAGGAAATTTTTCCCAAATATCCAATCTAAACCTCACCTGGCACAACTTGTTTCCTCTTGTCCTGTCACTTGTTATCTGGAAGAAGGGCCCGACCTCCACCTGGCTCCACCCTCCTGTCAGGGAGTTGTAGGGAATGACAAGGTCCCCCTGAGCCTTCTTTTCTCCAGGCTGATCCCCCCCAGCTCCCTCAGCTGCTCCTCATAAGACTTGTGCTCCAGCCAACCCTCCCCAGCTCCGTTGCCTGCCCTGGACACAATCCAGACCCTCAATGTTCTTCTTGGAATGAGGGCTCCAGAACTGGACACAAAGATGGGGAGGAAATCTGCCTTATATGTACGGGGAACTCATGATGGACTGAAGGACCACTGGTCCACCTGTCCCATGGAGCAGAGGTCTGTGTTCCCACCCTCCAGCACACCCCACAGCCCAACCCCACTGTGCAGCGTGGCCTGACCCAGCTTTTACCTTTCTCCGGCATTGTCTTGTCCCTCCCTCCCTGCCTCCCTCCATTCTTTCTCTCCTTTCTTCCCTTTCCTTCGCACTCCAGAAAACCTCTTGCAGCACACTTGGGCTCCCTGCACTTACTGGGAAAGATCTTCACGTGTAATGATTTTATTAAATCTTATAATTCTCCTTCCGCCCCTTCCCCTCACCTCTCGCCCTGAGGACAAACTCCCTGAGGCGAGCATGGTTTCCCTGGGCAATGCCATCCCGGCTTGTCCATCTGTCTGAAGCAATTACTGTGGCTTCCCCGGGGATTATTTTTCAGCCCAAGTGTTGACATTTTTCCCCGGCTGGGCGTCAAGCGTGTACCTGCGGGGGCGGTTTCTGAGCGGCAGAAGCCTAACGAGAGGAGAGCCCTGGGTTAATGAGGTGTTGCAAGACAGCACAGCTAAATCCGGCATTACACGTTCCAACTTTCCAGTTTAATTAGAAACCTGGATCTCCCGCTCATGCATTCATTCACTTCTTGACTTGAGTGGCAGCCCGGCCTTTCACAGGGAAAGCAACCACGGTGTTTAAGGAGGGTGTTGGTGTTGTTGGCCTTCCACATCACTCTGTCTTGCCCAGCTTTGTGTTTGCCGTGGGAATATCATGCTGGACCCATGAGAGCAGCTGAGCCAGGGCCATCGGTAGTGTTCGGGTCCCGCTCTTGGCCTTTCTCCCCCTGCAGCTTGTTGGCTGAAATCCAGGATTTTGGCAGATATTCTGTCCTTGCTGGACACTGCCAGGTACTTCTCAACTCTTATCCACTGCAGTGAAGCAATTACAAGTTCAGAGCAGCACAGATGGCAGAGGTGGAGGGGTCCAGCCTGTTGAGGGATCCATGCCCTGCAGGTGTAGGATGAGGAAATGCATGAGGACGATGAAGTCAACTCCATGGGGTAGTGCTTGCCAGCTGAAAGGTTGCAGGGAGCTGTGTCTGCTCTGGTGTGAGTTATATTAATGGGCTTAGATGTGAAAATAAGGCAACACTGCAAATCACAGGTGTTTGCCTGTTCAGGCTTACCTGGGACACAGGGATACTGAAAAACCCCAAAGTTATCCCACTGATGTGCCTAATTTTTTGAGGGGGAAAGTGAAGAGTAGAATTTTTGTGAGCATTATTGTTTTCTTTTAATTGAAATGTTTTAGTTGGTATGTAGAAATATGTATATTAAAAATGTGACTTTTTGGCTGTTGGGAATTCTAAGTAAAAACTGAAAATTGATGTTTGTGGTCCTTCAAGCATTCGGTGTGCACAGAGTAAATACTTGCAAGACCAGCCACCTGCCCTCCCTGTGGCCAGCTCGATGGGAATGTTGCTGTGTAAAGGACAAGAGGAGCAGCTGGTACCTGCAGGATTAGCAGAATTCACCTTTCCACTCGATTTCTGTGTGAACCCCACAGGTGAGAAGCAGCACTGAAGGGCCACGGCAATGAGAAGGTGCAAGGAGCTGGTGCAGGCTCCTTCACAGCCACAGCTCTGCCATTCCCATGCCAGTTCCCTGTTTGCCCAGGAGCACTGGGATTACCTGTGATGCTATCAGTGCTGGGGAGAAGGTTTCAGAGCCAGCAAGTGCAGAAGTGCAGTAATTAGAGTGATTGTGAAGTGTAGTAATTAGTGACTAATTGCTGTTGGAGAAATATGCAAGGCAGAGTGCCCTTTATTCCCCTCTTGTGTAGAGATGGCTGATCCAGGTTTGCTGGGAACAGGGAGCACTTGTCTCTTGTCCCTGTCCATGATGGCAGGATAAGAAAAGGGGGAATGGCTTTAAGCTGAAGAAGAGTAGATTTAGATTAGATATTAGGGAGAAATTCCTCCCTGTGAGGGTGGTGAGGCCCTGGCACAGGTTTTCCAGAGAAGCTGTGGATGCTCTGAGTGTAGTGTGGAAGCTTGGTGCTCCTGTGATGCTCTCCTGTGGCAGCTCTTGAGCTGCTCTTGAGTTGCTCGGGATATTTGCATCCTGCCAGGTGAGGAGAAACAGCTTCTCACAGGGTTTGTGACTCATGAAGGGGCTCCAGTGGCATTTTTAGAGCCCCATGTAGCCAGACACCAGAGCAGTGGGGGGAATCCCCCTGGGAATGGGTGCGATGTGCTGCCACTGTCATGCAGCCCCTTCCTGCTGTGCACCATACCCTTACACCAGTCACTGACTGCCACTGCCACTGGGACAGCATCAAGGGGCTTTGGTGCCTGGAATTACCTATGAACAGATTGTAGAAGAGACATTCTTACTTAATAAATAAATAGTAATAACATATGGCAGGTACTAGCATGAAATACAGCACTACGAGTGTTGTGAGGGAGGCCAAGGTCTGGGTCTGGAGCTTTGCCTGCTTGTTCAGCTTAACATACCAAGGATATTGGCTGGCATTCACCAGGCTGGCCCTGGATAACACGACTGGTGGTCCAATCTGGGATTGCTTGAGGGCACGTTAGAAGCTACATACTTAGATAGATAAATACATTAATACACAGTGTCCAGGAGGGGTTTGCCTTAGAATGCCTGGGGAGACAAAGCGTGCACTTCCCAGGTAACTGGGGTGACCTTGGGGTGCTCTTTGGGCAGGTTTCTGGGTGCCTGCCCAGAGCAGGTCCGAGTGTGTCCCTGGGAGCTGCAGCGTGGTCATGGCACACAACAGCAGACAGCGGAGGGCAAGGGGAGCCGGGGGGGCCGGTGGCCCTTGTCAGGGCTCTTCCCCTCATCTCTGCGAAGCTTTGTGCAGAGCTGAGGAGCTCTGCTTTGGCTAGTTTTGGTAAAGTCTTGACCTAAAGCTTGGAGCTCTAACAAGCTCTAGGGAGGCGGCAGCAGTTGGGTTTTGGTATTTGGGGTCGTCTCTGAGCTTCTGGGATGGGGCTTAGTCGGCCGAGACGGGCAGCGGGAGGAAGAGAATCGCCTTCTGGCCATAGTGAGTCCGCGGCCCCAGCTTGCTGTTCCCGTTCTTCTTCAGACCCACAAACCAGTTCTTATCCGCGTGCTTTTTGGAGATGTACGTGTTGTAATGGTTTTCTTCAATCCTTTCCAGGAACAGGCACTCCTCACCCAGTAACTGCTGAAAGAGAACCCGGGGGAACGACAGTGAGCCGGGGCAGTGCCGTGGGGGTGGGGGTGTGTGTTCCTAACGCAGTAATCCCTGCTCAGCTACTCCCCAGTAGGATGCTGTCCAGACCCACCTCCAAGATCTCCATGCCCCAGTAAAGCTCCTAGTAAAGCAGGGAGGTAAGTAGCCTTGATTTTGTCCCCTGGGCCACTCCTGCAACACCATGTCCAAGGCCTGGGCATTTTATTCGGCAGTGATCGAGTCCGGCCCCACGCTCCATAAGCTGGTCCTGGCCCTGGCTCCTGCTCTGGCACTAACCTGTGGGGTGGCAGCTGCAGGCTCAGGGCACAGAACCACAGAATGGTTTGGGTTGGAAGGGACCTTAAAGATCATGCCACTCCATCCCCCTTCCACTAGACCAGCTGTCATCTGCTGAAGGGCTGCAGAGCAGCTGCTGCTCCAGGTATGAAACACAGTATTTATCAAGTGTCAGATAGGAAATCCAATATTTGTCAGAGGCAGGGCGGTAATGGCGATATTTGGTTATTTATTTATTTCCCCCCAAAATAAAGCCAGATGCAGAGCGACTGTCCAGCTGCCAGAATCACAAACAGAGCCTAATTATTGCCTGTGGTTTGCATTACTCAGAGCTATGAGATTTCTGCAGACCTCAAGCCCTCTCTGTGTCTGGCCCCAGGGGATCCTCCCACTTACCGAGCCATAGAGCAGCCCATTGGTGTCCATGGCCAGGTACTGCCCCGACTGGGTGCTCTTTATGTACACCACTCCCACGCTTTCTGCGCTCAGCTGGAGCTGGACTGGAAGTAAAAATGAAACAATAACAACAACAGTAAAAGGAAAATAGGAAAAGGGGGGAAAAAGAGCTGCTAGGAAGGTTAGCAGGGTGTTTTGTTCCAAAGCCTGGCTTATAAAGTGTTTATAGGAAACAGTACAGTGTGTAATAAAAGTGTCTCCTTGTACCCTCTCCTTCAAAGAAACCCCACAGCCATCCTTTAGGAACCAAAGACCAATTTTCCCCTTATTTTACATCAAAGGAAGGGCAGCCTTTTGGTTACGATGCTGGAATGGCACACAGGAGATTGGGGTTTTAATTCTGGCTCTAATTTACAAATTTCTCATGTGGTTTGACAAGACACTTAAGGATTGACATATGAAGAAGTATTTTGAGAGCTAACCCAGCGATGGGCAGAGTGCAGATGCCTGCACTGCAAACTCCTGATCCAGCGCATCCCATCCAGCCGTGTGCTGTGGCTGGATTTATTTGGGGCATTGTAGGTGGAGAAACGGCAAAGGCTAATCTTCATCCTTAAAAAGTACCTCCTGTAGGTAGTCACACCTTAGATTGTCCCAATGTGTGATGCTAACGTGGATTTGATGCTGGGTCTGCCAGGGCACGGCCTGGGTGGGAGTGACGGAAGCTACCTCGGTCCCTGCAGCCACCGGACGCCAGATTCCATCCCCATCCCCGATGCTGGACCACAGCTAGAAAACCCAGGGCAAAAAAAGTTCTTTTCTGGTCATGTGCTGAGGGAAGTGAGCAGGGGAGCTGCAGCATCCTGCTCTACTCAGCATCCTGTACCTCACCCAGCAGCTTTAAACTTTCCATTTGTCTGGTTCCTTTTTAACTTACTTTGCTGATTACAGGAGTCTCGGAAAGTGATTAAAACTTGGCTAAAGTACTTGTTTAATATATTTATCAGGAAAAGGCTGTTTAGTTGGAGAGAAACCTTGGGAGGATAGTTCTCCAGTGCTGTGTGTTCAGGGAGTAGCCCATGGGGCTCTCATGGGTGGGCAGGAACTCTGCAGCCAGAGCCATTAACAGCCCCACCAGTGTGTGTGGAGGCTGTGGCTCTGTGGCTGTAGTCTGTGTGACTTGCAAATTCCAGCTCTTCCAAGTCATCATTCCCATCTCCTAGACAGTTTCTTTCATGAGTTTTATAGTAGTCATATTTAGATTGGTTTGAATGAAATACGAACGGATGCCTCGGCTCCAGCTCCTTCCTTCCTGTTTATATTTAATTTATTTATCTTATTTAGATGAGGTAAAAGGTAATGTTATCTCTTGGCCTGGCAGAACACTTCTCCCAGTGAAATCTTTACTGTAATGGTTCACATTCTTCCCTTTTTTTTTTTTTTTTTTGCAATTCTTGCTTAGTAAATGATGACTAATTAGGAAATGGTGTGGGTGCAGATTTGCAGGAATACACGGTCCCAGTGCATGCCTGGTTTAGGCTGGGAATCTGCAGTGGGAAAGCCCCAGCCCACCTACATTCACTGCGGTGCTGCAGCCCCAGGAGCAATCCAAGGGAAAAGAGGGGAACAGGATAAAAATGATGATGCTTTCCTAAAAGCTGTCCCTGAGAGAGGGGAGTGAGGATCCCCCCAGCTGCTGATGGGGACACTGATGTCTTCAGCCATAGAGGCGGGGAGAACAGTGGGTCCAGAAGAAGGAGCTTGTGCTTCTTGTGTCCTTTCACAGATCTGATTTCCTTCCGTGAAGTAATGGGATGAAACAGGAAAAATAAGCCTGTTTGTGGAAACAAGCTTCATCCCAAGGGGTCTGCAATGTCCTGGTAAGTTTTCTTCCCATTTTACAGTGCAAGCTTGGGATGCCCACACACAACAATAAAGGATGCAGGGAGGGAATCCTGACATCTGCCTGGACAACACAGCCTTAGAGGGATTCCTGTACTCCTTAGAGATCCTCCCTGATTTCAGGGCTAGCATTTGGCAAGGCCATTCAAGATAAAAATAAGAATTTTTTATATTTGTCAGGAGCACAATGAGCTTGGGCAGTTTGCAGAGCATCAATGCAGATATAATGCCTCTGCTCCCATTGGCTTCCCAATGAGCTGTGGGTGTTCCCATGTCTTGTCCCTCCCTGGGACTGGCAGGTGCCTGTCCCAGCTGGGTGAACAGTATCCCATGGTGCTGGTCACGGTCTGGGCTGCTCCCCTTGCACGCCAGGGAATGGTGCTGAGCAGCTCCAGCATTTCCCAGGCACAGGGGCAGGACCGTGGGCAGCCGCTGGCGCTCAGAGCAGGGCACCTGGCGGCAGGGCTGCTCTGGTGGCATGCAGCCCTTCCAGGAGTTTCCTCTGTAAATATTAGTACATTCCTATATCCAAGTTTATGAGATCATTTACAGGAGGTTCCTTTCTGGCAGAGGTTTTCAAACACGTGGCCCCAGGCCAGCAGCCGGGGAGGTGTGAGCGTGCTGGGGCGCGGGACCTGCCTGCACTCGCTGCCCGTGTGTGCGATGTGGCTGTGGGGACCAGCTCACTCCCAGGTGATGGATTTGTTTTTCCAGAGGCAAAAAGTCTGGGCTGTGTGGCAGCATCCGTACTGTCAGACGGCGGGTTGAGGGTGGGGCACAGGAGCTGAACGGTCAAGGTCTTGGTAGCTCCCCCTGTCCCAGGAGATGCCATCTTGACTGTGACCTCCCCTTCAGACTCCAGCAAAACCTCTGGAAAATGCTGCAGAGACACTGGCTGAGCTCATATGACCTCTTTTTCTGGGTTTTGTGAGCATGGTCCTGTCTCCTGCAGATCCTTCGTGTCATTGTCCTGGCTGTCTCTCCCAGAGGTTTGAGCAGGGTTATGAGCTGGGTTCATAGCCAGCTGGAGGCTGGAGCCCCACTCTGTGTTCATCCAGCCTCAGGGAGCTCATCCTCATCCATCCCCCAGCACTGCCTCATGCTGGGCAAGCAGTGGGAGACAGTGTTTGTAATTAAAACTCGACTATAAACTGCGTGTCGTTAAAACAACAATAGCAAGAGGAAAGGTTAAGTTCCGGGAGAAGCCACATGTGCGCTTGCGGTTTAAAGTAAATAAAAGTACTTTTCTTAGCACTTTGTAAGGCTGACTTGGCTCCTCCCAGCTCTTCCTTCTAATCAGATAGGAGCCTGGCAGGTCCCAGTCACATTCCAGTAAATGTTCAGGATATGGTGTACCCAGAGTTTTGTGCTGAAAGCCAAAGGGAAGAGCCCGGTCCTGCTGACCACGGAGCCCCCTGTGGCTTTGCTGTGTGGCTGGTCCAGCTCTACTGGGCATTGGGTTGAAAAAACCCACTGAAGAGTTTTTGGCAGTGCAAGAGCTCAAAAAGCATAGAACTTCCCAGTGACTCCTTGGTAGGACAAATGGTGGCACCTGTGGGGGCAGTTCCTCCCAGCAGCAGGTCCCCAAAGTCCCATGGGCTGGAGCCACCAGCATCACTGACTGCAGGGATGGGGACAGGTGAGATGAGACCCTGGCCATGGGTGACCTGTTAAATTGCTGGGGCAAACAGATGCAAATGCAGAGACAGCATAGGATTCCAAGTGATGGCTTCATGTGTGGGATGCCAAGCTGCCCTAAGCCCTTTGGGCCAGCTCACCCAGTCCTGCTGCATCGGTGTTGCCTCCCCTGTATCTGCCTGCCTTTCTCGAGGTGGTGACCAGTGTCAGATTTAATACTTCATATATCATAGAATCACAGAATCAGATGGGTTGGAAAGGACCTCTGAGATCATCAAGTCCAACCCTTGATCCAACACCACCGCGGTTACTGGACTATGGAACTAAGCGCCATGTCCAGTCTCATCTTAAAAACCTCCAGGGACGGAGAATCCACCACTTCCCCGGGCAGCCCATTCCAATGGCTGATTACTCTCTCTGTAAAGAATTTCTTTCTGATATCCAACCTAAGCCTCCCCTGGCACAGCTTAAGGCCGTGCCCTCTTGTCTTACTGCTGGTTGCCTGGGAGAAGAGACCACCCCCCATCTGGCTACACCCTCCTGTCAGGGAGTTGTAGAGAGCGATGAGGTCTCCCCTGAACCTTCTCTTCTCCAGGCTGAACAACCCCAGCTCCCTCACCCTCTCCTCATAGGACTTGTGCTCAAGTCCCTTCCCCAGCCTGGTTGCTCTTCTCTGGACCCGCTCCAGCACCTCAATATCCTTCCTGAACTGAGGGGCCCAGAACTGGACACAATATCTATTTATGTACTTTATACCTGTAGTTTTATAGCACACGTACTGTGCCTCCCCTGCTCTGCCTATGGGCTGTAGATGTGTGACTCCTGGAAGGTGTGTTACCACCAGGATTAAAGAACCCTTGGTCCAGAGCCCGTCTTCCCCAGCTCCCCCCATCCCAGCTGGTGAATTCATAGGAGCAAGGAGGGCACCAAGAAGACCCGTGGGGTTTGCTTACTGTGCTCGTCGCTTCGGTCCCTGGTCCCATCCACTGTGCCATCCGGGAGGATCCGTAAGAAGTGGCCCCCGTTGCTGCAGTACAGGAGTTTGGGTTTCTTGTAGTTCCCCGGGGGAAGGTTGAACTTCTCGGTCAGGGCGGTGAAGGTGGTGATTTCTCCCTCGGCCATCCCGCAGCCTCTCCCACGGCTGGGCTGCAAGAGATGTGGCAGCAGGGGTGGCACCAAGTGCTGGGCACACACTGCTGCTCCTGGGCTTTAAAGGGAAGGGGGGGAGCCCGGGGGTCCCCGGCGGTCCCCAGGCTGGCTGCAGGGCAGGTGATTCACAGCAGTGATGGCTCTGGCAGTGACACAAAGTGACACAAAGGTGATGCTCCTCCAGCGTGGGAGGTGGCGGGGGGCTGTCTCCTCACTGGGAGGGACTCTGTGCTTTTAATTTTATCATAGTGAATTCTGTTTTTGTTCTGCTTTCTATTGACGTATGTACTAAAATTATACACTCAAAAACCAATTTGAAAAACACCCAGTGTCTGATTGGAACCCACAAGAGGCGGGAAGGGAGCCCAGGTAATAACTTTCTCCGCTATTATGGCTTTCAAACACAATTATGACCAGGAATTGCAACACTCACTGCATGCCAGGTAGTAAATATTGCTCATATCTTGGCACTTAACAGCTCACCTGGCCCAGGAATACGCACGAAAAAGGTCAGAACACGCATTAGACATGGTGGGAGATGAGCAGGGGGCAAGAGCTTTCACTGCCTGGGGTTGAGTCCGAGGCTTACCCAGACAGTGATTAAGAGCATATGAAAAACAAGAATTGTGAGTCTAGATTATGCCATGAATATCCCAGCAGCATTCCAGTGTTTAAAGAGGCTACAGGAGAGCTGGAGAGGAACTGGACAAGGGCCTGGAGTGACAGGACAAGGGGGAATGGCTTCCCGCTGACAGAGGTGGTTAGATTGGATATTGAGAAGAAATTCTTCCCTGTGAGGGTGGTGAGGCCCTGGCGCAGGTTGCACAGAGAAACTGTGGCTGCCCCATCCCTGGAAGTGTTCAAGGCTTGGACGGGGCTTGGAGCAGCCTGGGCTGGTGGAAGATCATATTGAAACCTCATTTTGCAGGAGACTGTATGGACATGATCCACGTTTCAGCACTGTGCAAAAACCTGAAGGCATCAGGCTGATAAGAGAAAGATACTGGGGATGTCTGAGGGTGAGAACTGCCCTCACAGTTGTGCCATCAGGAGATGACATAGGAGATTGCTAGAGTCCCACAAACATTCCAGGTACATTCATGTTTCTAGCCTACAAACTACATTTCAAATCTCCCATGAATTCATTCTGTCTTTCATATGCAGAGTTCCGTAGTGCTTAGAGAGAAGTGGATTTATGAACAGAAAAAGACATGGCACAGAATAAATCTAGATACAGGAAATTACTTTAAATGTCATGTATTCCCATAGCTGGATTATGGAAAATATTTTATAGTCACTGTTTATATGTGTTTATAGATTGTAAAAATGTCTCTTTAGCACTGAGTTGTGCTACTGGTACATTGGGATGCAGCCAGTACCACACTGTGTGGGTTTGCTGTGGTGCTTGGAGTGCCCTGGGAGATATTAAGGATGGCAACTCTCTGCAATACACATGCACACACACTCATATTTATACATAGAATCTCTAAACATTTGGCTCTAAACTCTTCAGTAATTAAATCTGCAAATGCAGCTGCAAGAAGGGGAAACTACTCGTTGAAATGGATCCCAGAAGCCTGCAGAGGATAAAAATCTCTGCAAGTTGGATTGCTAAAAGCTGAAACCTTGGACATACAGACTGTATGGCTGTTGCTGAAAGCACTCCCAGCCATTTTACCAGCTTTGCTTCATACACAGACTTCATTCCTTGCTCTCAGATACCCCGTTTAATGCAGACCAGGATTTTGGGAAGTGCTCTCTGGAGTGACAGTATGGGCCAGCAGCCTCCTTCCCTGAGACTGGTGAATCAACCCACAAGAGCTCCTAAGGTCTGTGGCTCCTGATGGTTTCCAAAGCAGGCGATGGACCAGCCAAATACAAACTCAAAATCCTTTTTTTTTAACACCATTGTCGGGTGAATTAGGTATTTCTCGGAGTGTTTGGTCCCTAAATTTATTTTCCTGTCAAGAGATAGTACTTTTCATGCAGTAGTTCAGTTTTCCTTGCCAACCCCTTCTCTGAAGGAAAGCCTCTAAGTCACCCAGTGCAGCCCACAGGGCTCTGGGGTTACTGAGCATTAATCAAGATCAGTGGCATTGTGTAATTTCCTGGAGCCAAAGTTTGAACCTGGAATTTCCTGGAATCAAAGCTTCTCTTGAACCTTTATCTGAGTGCAAAAGGCACTCAGAAGTCTCCTGGGTTGATGGTGGATGGTACTGAGAAAGAAATATCCCAGATCCAAGAGCTCCAATCAGGATCTCAGCAAACCCTGAAGCCAGCAGCAGAGAGGAATGGGCTGGATGCTCCCCATGGTCACCTGGAGGTCTGAGGGCATCTCTGGTTGGCTTGACCAGAACAGCTTCTTCATCACTACTTATTTCCTTTAAGGTTTTGTTGCTATTTTTAGAATGACTCCAGGGCTCTCCAGCTGCCTTAACTGCCACAGAAAAGCTGAATGAACACTTTTCCGCTCCTGTTGTCTCTCTGTTGCTAAACACTACTGCTCTCCTCATACTTTGTGACCATGGAGTTGTTCCTCTACACATACCACCACTCATGGCCCTACAATTACATTTTTGGCAGGAACATGTTAGGTTTTTATGGGAATTAAAAAGCACGAGTGAGAGAGAGAACCTGAACCAAAGACAACATAAAGGGCCTTATTTCTTTGGGTAGAAGCCCAACAGTGCTATTAAATAGCTCAAAGCAGAACAGAGAGCTCCCTCCAAGAAGCAAAGCTGAGAGACACCACACTCCAGCAGTTATTTGGTGCCCCATGGAGAAAGGAAAATATTCCAAGAGGAGATTGCTGTAGGAGATTGCTGCTGCTGAGCACTGACCCCGCCGGTCGCAGTAGGACAGTGAGCTGGAGCTGAGTTGGAGAGTGTTTGTCCAAGGCCAGCTGTGTTTGTGGCTCCTCTTTCCTCCACCTCTGGGTAACAGCTTTCCTGTGCTGTGCTAAGAGAAAACCCCCACAGAGAATGAATCAGTGGGAGCTGGACCCAGGGCACCTGCTCCGGGGCAGCTCCAGCTCTGTCTGTGGCACAGGGGGCAGAGAGTCCCTCCAGCAGCCTGGTGGCACCCAGCTCTTTCTCCTGGATGCAGATTTCAGCCCCCCAAAGGATCAGAAATAGCCTTCTGAAGGAAAAAAAGGACTTAAAAAGAGAGTTAAACCCGAATGCTCATTTGATCCAGGTCCTGCTGAGCTGTGGTGGCTGGAGCACTGCCGTGTGCCTGCTCCTTGCAGCACTGAGGGGAGATGAGCCCGGCATGGGACCGGAATAGCTGTGAAATTCTGAGAAGTTTGGCTTTGGTTCCAAACTTTATCACTGGCCAAACCAGTGGCTTTGATGTGAAATCCCAAACTCTGCAAGCATCTGAGTCTGAGCATCGAGGGCTGGCTGCACTGCCAATAATGGGCGTGTGAGTTCCGAAATAACAGCGCAGGCTGGGAGCCATGGAAAAGGAGTGGGGTCCTTTTCCCTTCCTGTTTTAAAGTTGGTGCAGACTTCACTAGATAGCACTGCTGTCCCCTTTGCTTGCATGACAAAGGTGATGTTGATGGCAGCTTGGAGGATTGCTAATGGTCCAAAAGTTTTTTGCATGTCTGGATTGCCAGGAACTTTTGTGGCTCTTCTGTGGCTCCTGTGGCACAAATTAAGTAGTCAGCAGAGATTCAAACTAGGAGGTGGCCAACTAAGGTGAGCCTGGCTTTTTTCCTTAGATATAAAATACCTGGCTTCTGTGTGGAGGAAAGCAGAAGTATTTCACTCACTGGGTTAAAACCGGATTGGAGGTCAACTCAAATACTTCAAAATTGTCCTTGGCTTTGGCCACAATCCCTTATATGGGGTTGGAAAGAAATGTTCTGGATGGTCTCTATGTGGCTACGGTGATGAAAAGTGCAGTTAGTCACAATTGTCATTTAGATGATCAGCGTAAGATCATGCAGAGAACTCCAAGGAGAACTCCAGAGAGATGTGAAACTGCTAAACCCGGGAGTCTCCTAAGGTTCAGTTAACGAGATCAGTGTCTCCTGAATCTGACTCTGGTGAGTTCAGTGGAAACACTCCAGTTGGTTTACTTTGGAAAGTGTTTTTTTCTCCAATAGAGTAGAAATCCTGTTTCTACCAGGGTATGTGATGACTCAGCTGGGATCAGACGGCATCACCGCCTGATAGGCTCCTTTCCCATTCCCACTTCTGACTGTAGCCACCTGGACAGAACAGTCACTTCCCAGGCAGTTCAGACACTCCATATGGGAATCAAAAGCAATTTCAACAGGTAGAATATTTTTAAGGAATTCAGGTTCTGGCTTTCCTCCACCCACTGTCTGTCCTGAGGGTTCCCAAAGCAGCCTGTGGGCTGCCCATTGCGGCTTTGGGGCGATCTGAGAACACCTGGGCATGTGGAGTAAACAACTCTTGGATAAACAATTATTTTATTAATCATAAGTTTTAGAAATCCATTTCATGGGATAGATTTCCTCACCCAGGAAAGGATTAGAGACCAGGCAGAGGTTTCCTCGTGCTCTGGTTGCTGCAGGAGTGGCAGCACGGTAGGTCTGGGGCTGTCAGCTGCCTCCCATCCCAAGGGCTGGTGGTGCAAGGCAGGACTTGAATTCCTTGGACTATGAATCCTCTTAGGAGGACTTAATAAATGATTAGGTAAAGCATACAATAAATATGTAATAGACCATTCTGTATGTATCAGCAGAATGCATTGGCTTGTTTCTAGTCTTGTTTATGAGCAGGTGATTTTATCTCTAGCAATGTGATTAACTGCTTAATGAAATATTTATCAGCCAGGTTTTACCCTTTGGAAGTGGAATATGTTGCATGAAGTGTGACCAAAACTGTAGAAATCAATTTAACTAATGCCTGCTGTCATCATCTCCTGCTCTCCACCAGGAAACACAGTCATTCCACTCTGGTCATGCTGGGTTTGTGGCAGGTAAAACAGACAGGGGTGAAACTTTTAGCATTTTACTGAGTATGTGTCACTAATGGCTGATGACAAACACCAGGAGCATCATGGTAAAGCCAGACTAGGTAAAGGTGGCACCCTGCCTGGGAGGGAGGGCCGGGGGTCAACCCATCCCAGGTGAAGGGAGAAAATCCCGTGCCTGTAGGGATGCCCAAGGGAAAGCCCTGTACCTTGCCTTGGAGCCTGGCGTGACTGCTGCAGGGCTGTGAGACTGGGACACCCCAGATGCTGCCTCACACTGGGACAGCCAGTACAACATCCCAGCAAACTGGTGGTGTCCGTGGGGAGACAGGAAAACCAAGAGATGACCCACTTTCTAATTACCTTCCCGCCTCTCCCACCTCCCCACCCACGGCCCTTTGCAATCCGGTGATTAACTTAATTGCAGTTCCAGCTCCAGGAGTCAATCCAGCCCGGGAGTAGGAGCTTTGCCAGGAAGGTCTTGCCCCTGTGTCCTGTCTGGATTCAGACCAAGAGCACGGACACGTAGACGAGCAGCACTGGCTGCAGACACAAATCCCACTACCTCGTGGTGGGGATTTAAGCCCAGGCTCCCAGTGCAAGCCGGATGCGTGGGACCTGCTGGATGGAAAGAACAGACTGGACGGAGAATTGCCAAAGCTCAGTCCCTCCAGCTAAGGATGGGCTGGAGGGTCTGCTGCTCCCAGAGGACCAGGAGACACCTCTGGACTTCTCAGAAGAGGCAATACCACTGCTCAGTTATGAGGAGGACCCACGGGTGGCTGTGGCTCCCCTGTGGATGCTGGTATCAGTCCTCCCCAAGACCGGGGTCTGAGCAGAGACTGTGGGTCCAGGGCTGGGCTGCCAGGGCCGGCACTGCGGCCGTGGCTGTGACCATGACCACTGTGCAGGAAACTGGCAGGAGGTGACAGCTACACCCAGTGCTTCCCAGCTCATCCTTGGGGATTCACTGAGGGCATCTCTGGCCCTGCTACACTGCAACAGCACAGCTGTCCTAATTACAAAAGGCAATTAGTGGAGGAACACCCAGGGTTCCTCCTTCCTCCAGGAGATGGCAGGTGCTGCCTGCCCTTTAAAAGTGCCCTTTCCCTCTTGCAGGCTTGTGCTGAGACCATTGTAAACCATCATCCCTGCTGCTATGCTTTGCTGCCTCCCAGCACCTCATTCTGGCACATGGAACTGGCTGGGAGCAGCCACTGACATGTGCCCTGAGTTACACCATCGTTGTGGTCTCATCTCTGTCACCCAAGGAGGGTGGCTCTGTGCTGCCAAAGCTGCCAAGGACCCAGGGACAACGCACCAGGTGCAGGTACCTTGTTTTGGGTGTTTGCTACCTTGGTTAAGGGCAGGGCTATGGGCACCTTTCCTCCCTGGGTCTGCCTGTGCTTGGCTTCCCAGGGAAAAGTGTCTGGAGGGAGAGGAAGCCACAGGAGATGCTGTAACAGCTGATCAGTTTTTGGGTGAAACGTTTTGTGCTGAGTTAGGAAGCTCCTGGGGGCAGGGAGCACTCAGTGTGCCCCTTGGCTCCTGCTCAGCAGCCTTTAGGATGGAGACGGGGCTTGGGGGGGGTCCCCGCAGTGGGGTCCCCACCCACACCCTGCCCAGAACCCACCAGCCGGCTCCTGGCAGGCAGGAGGGATGTTAAGCTGGGTGACGCTTCACGCGGCTTTTAAATGTCACCATCCCCCTGTCACCCACCCCCGGTGTCCGTGCAGGACACTGGGCACAATGTCAGACCACAGAGCCCCGGCTGTCCTGTCTGGGCTGGCCCTGCAGGTGTGGCTGCCCCGCGTGCCCACAGGTGGACGGGCAGAAGGATGGGCAGATGACGCCAAATGACAGACACCAGCCCCAAAACTTCCCTCTGTGCGCTACTCTTCATCCAAGGGGTGATCCGGTTTTCCCGTTGCACCATGTCCTGTCTGAGCCCTCCAGTCCCAGCCCACGCCAAGCCTCCTGCCGATGCCCCGTTCAGGTACGTGCCTGGTCACCGAGTCTCTGGGTCACCCTCCGTCAGCCGCGAGCCCTCACCAGCCCCTCGGCGCTCAGATGGATCCGACACCTCCGTGTGCTGTTGCTTATACTCATGAGGCAGGAATTAGGAGCGAAAAGCAGGAATGCTCATGCGGTGTCAGGCAGCACTTCCTGCAGCTGGCCATCTGAAGGGTGGCCAAGCCCAGCTGAGGGTTGGCTCTGGCTTCAAAACTGGGATTTGAGTTTGGGTTCAGGCTTTATACCGTGTCCTTCCCCAAAGAAGCAGAAGATGCTGGAACTGAGGGTTTCATCTCCGGGCCAAGTGAAACCCCACATCCATCCTCGTGGTTAACCATCAGTAGACATATCATCGCTCAGAAATCCAACTTCCTTCAGCAGAGTCTCAGTCTGAGTTGTTCCAAGGAAAATCACTTGGTTCCTGGGTTCACCATAAGCTCAGCAGTGATTTACTATGAAAATGTGCAGGGAGTTAATGATGTTCATCCTGCAACGTTTGTGTAAGGGCTGTACAGCTGCTCTTGTTGACTTCTAATTAAAACTGGCTGGAAGAATCCTGTTCTTAATTCTGTTGCTCAATGTCTTATTTTAAATTCAGTGTCTAGTACCCATGGATGCTACCTCCTGGTTTTTTTTTCCTCCAAGCTGTGTGAGTAAGGACCTTGGGTTGTGTTTTCCTGTGCGCACTGTTGCTCAGTAACTTAGCAGTGCAATAAAAGCTTGAGATAATAATTGCTATTACCAGGAAGATCCTCCAATAAATAATAATTTTCTTATCTTCGTGACTTTGGGACTGGAGAAAATGCCTTCCAGTGGAAAGCTGCAGTGCATAAGAGCGTGCAAGGGGCATTTCAGATGAAAGAGCAGAGCAAGGCAAGCTCAGAGCTAAATCTTGTTCAGTGCAAATGAGTTGCATTAGCAAAAAAACTGGAATAATTACTGTGGATAAGTAGCCACGGGAGTAAACTAGGGAGAGCAGCTGGGCATCTCCACCTCTTGAGGTCTGTAGAGCCAGACAGGCCACTGCTTTGACTTGTGGTCTTTAAGCAAAATTTGGGGAACTCTCAGTTCCAGTAGTGGGTGGTTCTGGAGGCCACGGACACTGAGCTCTCCATTTGTCACCCTCATCTCCAGCCTAGAAAGGAGTGTGAGTCACACACCAGGACCTGCCAGACTTTGGTGGAAGGTACAGCCCTAATTCTGGTCCTCCTGTCCCAGACAGGGACACACGGAGGCACCTGTGTCTGTATAGAGATGGGCACCTATTTGGTCTTTGCTGTGACATCTGTGACCACAGGCTGTGTGACAACAGGCAGGAGAAGGCAGTGCTTCCACACTCCTCCAAGGAAAATAGTGCCCTGCCTTGGAAGCTGCCGCAGGTTTCCATTACGGAGTCCTCAGAGGGAAGGGGATATATTTTTGAAGTCTCTTCTACCCTTTCTCATCTCTGTAAACAACAAACCACCACAAAGAGCATGGTGCAGGAGAGAAGGCTGCAATTTTAACTACCTGCTGAACCTCAGCCCCAGAGGTGACACCCACACTGGCTATTTCCAGCTCCTGAGTGGGCAGTCTAAAGACACCGGGATGTTTGTTGTGCCCAGTGTTTCCACAGCTGGTTTAGGGGAAAGCTGGGGGTCAGGCTGGCCCACAGGGATGCAGCCAAGGATCATAGAATCACAGAATGGTTTGGGTTGGAAGAGACTTCCAAGTTATCTCGTTCAAGCCCCCTGCCATGGGCAGGGTCACCTTCCACTAGACCAGGTTGCTCCAAACTCTGGCCTTGAACACTTCTGGGGATGGGGCAGCCACAGCTTCTCTGCTGTGATGCTCCCAGTGATTGAGACAGAAAGGTGCCCTGGATTGTCTGAGTGGGTAAAAAACCCCTGAACTAAACCAAAATTTGGGGAACAGCAGTTGCTGTGCCCCTGCTCAGCTGGGGATGTGCTGTCACCAGGACCCCAGTGAGTTTTTACCTTTTTCTTATCCATGAGCTGCACATTCAGCCCCGCACTGGGATGCAGGATCCCCAGGGAGTCAGTGAGCATCCCCCAGCTGTGGTTTGTGAACACCTACACGTGTACACCTGGTAAGGATCACACCCACACCAGGTTAGGTGTGAGCTCCAAAATCCCTATTTGGAGTCTGGCAGCCAGTAATCCTCCCTTCCCCTCAGTCGGAAGCTTATGTGAACACCCTGCAGCAACGGGAATATGAAGGAAGGGTGTTTTACTTGATGTTAAATACTTGTATTTTATGTCCAAGATTTGACCTGCAATTGAGACTCAAGTATAAAGGGAGGTAGAAATTCCAGTGGAAAATGTACCCACTTGAGTAGTTTTGTGTAGAAGATCCACGTGCCCTGTGGGGGTGTGTGGGTGTTGGAGAAATAATAATGGAGCTCTCTGGGGAAAATGAGGGACTTCTCTGGGGAAAAACATAACTGGATTAGGTAAAAGCAGGGCAGCCTTTGGATCTGCCAGTCATGGATACAGGGATGGCCCTGCACCAGGTCTGGGGGATTTGGAAATCTGCTTGGATGGTGCAGGGTTGTGCCCTCAGTGACTGTCCCAGGCAGCATGTGGCAGGGAGACGGGCAGGAAGCAGCTGGGTTATCCAGCACTGAGCTCCCATGATCAGCATAATTTTGAGGGGTTTTATGGCATGCAGAGTGTCTGGAGTAAGCAAACAGCTGGGATCTGGAGTTCATCTTTGGATGCATGGAGCGGGTTTTGTCATGGTAAAGATCTCCCCCTCCCGTCCGCCACGGCATCGAGGATGAGAGCGAAGGAGGGAGTCAGCTCGGGTTCCTGCTCTTGTTCTGTGACTGAGCACGGGTCAGACAGCTCACTGTGCAACTGGGGGCCACCCTGAGCAGGTGAGGGGGACTGTGACACCAGGGTGGGCTTGCAGGCTGGGCGAGCTGCCTGCCTGACCCCCAGGCTGGGAGCGTCCCTTGGGACTTTCATCCTTCAGGGTGGGTGCAGGATTGTGCCCCTCACGCAGGTCACTGCCGGGCTGGCTCCACCCTGGAGGGATTAACAGATGTGTAGATGTGGCACCTGGGGACATGGGCCAGGGGTGCCCTTGGCAGTGGTGGGGGAATGGCTGGACTCTGATCTTAGAGGGCTTTTGCCACCTGAATGATTCTATCATTCTATGATTCTGCAGAAACAATGTCCCTGCACAGGTGAGAGCTGGCAAGGGCGCTCTGCAGGTGGGACGGGCGGATTTACCAACCCCAGGGATGTGGGAAGGAAAGATCTGAGATTTCAGCTCTTGAGGCACAGGTCTAAATTAAGAGCCAGGACAGACTTTGTGAGTGCAAGTGGGTTGTGAGTCATGTATGAACTGTGTGTCCAGACCCTTGTGGGCAAAGGGCAAAGCCTCACAGCAGACAACACTTCTGAAAGGAGTCTGTAGGGGACAAAAGGGTTTTGGATGTCACCCTGGGAGTCAGTGGCACCCTGGACACAGCAGCCAGTCCAGCTTCTGCAGTTTCCTCTGAAACACTTCCCGCAGCAAACCCTTTTCTTCTTTTCTGATCTTTGTCCTCAGGCTTAGCTGCCAGACTCGGATACTGTGGGCTTGGGAATGCTGTCTATGGAATCTCTGCTTGGTCCATCCCTGGGCAGCCTTCTCGGTCCAGTGTGTACCCTGGGCAAGGGAACGGGTTTGGGGATGAATGTCAGCACAAACAGCAGGTTCCTTTCCCAAGAGGGGTCCTTTCCCAAGAGAATTCCCAAATACTAACCCTGGCACTGTGAGGGTCTGCCACATTCAACAGGTGGAAATGAAGCATTTTATTACAAGCTTTTCCTTAGCAAGCTTTTAGAGAGAAAAGCAAGGCTTGTGGCAGCCAGAATTTTGTCACCCGCAGGTGCCGGGTGCTCTGCATGCTACAGACCTGCCTCTGCCTCCTCCCTGGGCTGGAGGCTACGGCTGCTTATGGCCCAGGAATGAGGCAGAGTCCCCATCCCTTGGTGGGCAGTGCCACCTTCCCTGTTAAAACCAACAGAATTTGAAGAATATAAAACCTGCAAGTCACCCACTGCTGCTGTAGCTGCTCTGCATCTCAGTGTTTGCTTTGGTTCTTTAAACCAACAGACACGGATGCTGGAAACGAGGGGAAAAAATAGGAACTGCCATTGCTGAGAAACACCAAGCCAGGCACCTTTCTAAAACAAAGGGGGACAGGGAGGGTTCCTGCATCCGGAGCAGAGACTGTGACAAAGCCATAGTGTCTCCTTCTCTCTTGCTGAACTGGTTTTCAAAAAATTCTTCTGAAAAGAGATTTCTATTGTGGGATTTCTATTTGAAAGGCAGGCCTCCAGCCCTCACAATAATCCCCGACAGCTCTTCACTGGCAGACATTGTACACAGGATTCAGAAAAATGCCCCAGCCATGAGTCAGTGCCTACTGTACCCAGTACTCATGGGCAGCCCACTAGGTCAGGGCAGGGTTTACCTCTCTAGAATATACATTTTCCTTTAGGGAATATTTACTAAAAGAGTGGGAAGATACAGCACAAGTGCTAACGTGTTTTGAGGCCAATAAAGAAGGGGAAGAAAAGGTTGGAGATGGAGTAAGCAAGGAAGACTGAAAGAGAAATGGAGGCTAAAGATGAGAAGAAGCCTGCAAAAGAAGCGGAGTCACAAAGAATGCTGGGGAGAAGAAAAGAATAGAGGAGTGTGAGAGAAAAAAAAGACTGACCAGAAGAGAAAACAAGGCCAGAAAAAATAGAGGCTGCAAAAAGGTAGAGGGCCAAGAAAGGGTGGGAGGGGGAAAGAAATGCAGAGGCTGAGAAGGGCAGGAGGCCAAAATAAAGAGGGAGGCCAAAGGAAAAGTAGAGACCAAAAACAAGAAGAGAGTGGAGAGGGGTAAGAGGTCGAAGAGGCACGCAAGACATACGGGAAGGTCTGTGCAAAGAGGGGTCTAAAGTTTAATCGGTTCCTCGGGGCTGGAAGGGGCTCAGTGGTGATAAGGCAGCACAATGTCCAATTGTTCTCCTTGCACACCAAGCCAGCCCAACTTCCTCTGCCTTCTGAGCTCGGGATGTGCAGGAACACAGACTTTGGATTTGGGCTGGAGAGAGTTCGGGTCTGCTGAGGTCCCCAGCCAGACCTAGAACTCTGCAAGCCCTTTGGATAAACTTTCCTTCCCAGCTCCACCCCAGCCCAGGGGATAAACTTTTCCTCCCAAGCTTCCTAAATTACTCTGGCCTTCCTCCCACTCCTGAGACCTCGATCTTCCTCCCAGCTAAGGCAGCCCATCCTGCAGCTGGCTATAGCTCCTTGCCCTTATTCCTGATCAGCTGCACACTCGGCTTCAGAGCTGAAGCCCCACGGCTGCCCAGACCCTCAGCACAGCAGGGATGGGGAGCTGTTGCTCTGCGTTGCTCTATCAGGGAGTTTCCCCTTTGCTAAATGGCCCAAAAGGGCCAAGAGGCTGCAGGTGGTGGAAGGTGGCAGTGGGGACATGTGACCCCAGGGGCGTGTGGAGGCTCAGCCCTGGCAACACCTGCACCCCCAGCCAGGGTCATTTGAGCCTTGCAGCAATTTGTCTTTCTATTTGGCATCTTTGGTTTGGCTGAGAGAACAGTTCACAGCTCGGAGCATGGTGGTGATGAGGAGTCGGGGCTGACAGGCCCATCGGGATAATCGCTGCAGTGCTGTTATGTCAGCTATAAGTCCTAGAAGGTTTGGGTTGGAAGGAACCTTCAAGATCATCCAGTTCCAACTCCGTGCCATGGGCAGGGACACCTTCCACTAGACCAGATTGCTCCATGCCCCGCCAAACCTGACCCTGAACACTTCCAGGGATGGAGCATCCCTAATCATCCTTAATTGTCCAGAGAAGCTGTGGCTTCCCCAAGCCTTTCTACAGTTCTGTGATTTTATTGTGTTTTTCGCATCGAAACCGAACCATTTATAGTGCTGTGTCACTGCACTGTGTCATTCCTGTTTGTTTGGGGGTTTTTTAGTTTGTTCGGTTCGATTATTTTAATGGTCCAAATATTGCATTTTGCCATTTGAAATGTTTTTAGTTTGTTGTGTATTTCAGTTTCAATTCTGATCTGGGCTTCTGCTTCCGCCTAGAGCTTTAGGTGAATTTGCAGTAATCTGGAGAGTGTCATTTGGAATGATGCTCCTGGCTGTGGAACTGCTCCTGTCTCCCGGGGTCTGGGGGCACCTGCAGGGTTTTGGGGGGGTTTGTCCCCATCGGGGGGAGCAGCACACTGACTCCCTAAAGCTGTCCCTGGAGAAGGGACCTGCTGCCTCCCCACTAACCAGCCCGCCCCTGCGCTCCAGAACCTCCCTTTGCCCCCTCACTCCACGCATCCCATGGGGCTGGCAGAGCATCACACGGGCATCTGTGAGGGTGACGGATCCATGTGGCGTGTACTAGCACCCCGTGGGGATCCCAGAGCCTCCTGTGGAGGTCCATGGGGGTGGCAGAGCATCCCATGGGAAACTCGAGCATCCTGTGAGGCTCCGTGGGGGTGGCAGAGGCTCCCGTAGGGATCCGTGAGGGTGTTAGAGCATCCCATCGGGCTGGCAGAGCTTCCCGTGGGGATCGGTGAGCGTGTTAGAACACCCCCTCGGGCTGGCAGAGCATGACATGGGGATCTGTGGGGATGGCAGAGCTCCCCGTGGGGATCCGTGGGACATGTATGAGGATCCTATAGCCTCCCGTGGGGATCCATAGGGCTTGCAGAGCATCCCATGGGGAACCCAGAGCATCCCGTGGGGCTCGGTGCAGCATGTACGAGCACCCCCTGGGGACCCCAGAGCCGCCGGGGGGAAAACCGTGGGGCTGGCAGAGCATGCGTGGGGATCCATGGGGTATGTGTGAGTCTCCCGTGGGGCTGTCAGAGCCCCCCGTGGGCTCAGCCCCGCCACCCGCCTCGCCCCGGGTGCGGGTCCCGCCGCTCCCCACCCCGGCCCCGCACCTACCGGCGGCTGCGCGGCGCTCCCGGCTGCGGCTCCGCGAGTGCGCGCGGGGAGAACCGGGATGGAACACAGGGAACGGGGATGATGAGGATGAGGAGGAGCTGCCTCGGGGCGGGGGAGCGGCGGGAGGATGCGTGTGGGGGTGGGAAAGGGGGCGGCAGTGCGCGATCGCATCCACTCCCGCAGCGGAGCCGGGCACCTGCCTGCGCTGCCCGACCACGGGTCAGCCCAATGGGCAGGGCCGGGGGCTGCGGCTGAGCCCCCCCCGGCCAGCAGGATCGGAGAAAACCCCCCAGATGTTGGACCAGCGTTCCTGTCCCTCGCGTTTCCCCCTCCCATCACTGCGGCCCAGGACATTCCTGCAGTGCTGGGTGTCTCAGTACCCTCTGAAAAGGCGATCAGCCCCTTCACCCCAATCAGCTCCGGGTACCCCGGGCAGCGGGGACGGAGTCCCTGCCCTCCCCACGGAGTCCCTGCCCTCCTCACGGGGTCCCTGCCCTCCTCACGGGGTCCCTGCCCTCCCCTTGGGCAGCCACAGAGAAGGGGCCGGGGACAGGGGCTGCGCCGGCTGTGCTCCCGCTGGCACTGAGAGAGCTTGGCCTTAAAAGCCGAAGTGTTCCCCAGAGCGCTGTCAGTCGGATAAAATGCAGCTCCATATCCCCAAGGACGGGAACTGGTGCCTGGTGCCGACGCCGGCTCTGCCATAGGGCGGCTGTGCCGGGGCATCGGCTTCGCTGGGGTGCCGGGGCTGGGCTTGTGGGGTGGCAGCCGTGGGCTAATGGGCTCACGGGACGCCAGGGTGGAATTTGAGGGATGACAGCAGCAGGCTCTTGGGGTGCCAGTGGTGGGTTTGTGAAGTGCCAGCAGTGGGCTCGTGGGTTTATGAGACGCCAGGAGGGTGGGCTCGGGGGCTGGCAGCAGTGAGCTCGTGGGCTTACGGGGTGCCAGTGGCGGGCTCAAGGGGTACGGGCTGGGTACAGGTTGGGGTGCAGCCGTGCGGGGTGTGAGGCTGCGGGTCACTGCGTGTTTGCTGCTGCTGCTGCACTAATGAAGCCCGAGCGATGACTTCAGCGCTTGGCCGGGCTCCACGAGCGCTTTGATGTGGTGTTTAGGCTGCGTTATCTAAGGCTCGCCCCAGAATAGGCTTTTAGTCCTGGCTCACGTGGAGCCAGTGTGTTTGGACAGGCATTCCGGGCTGGAAATGCCGTGAGCCCAGACGCTTGGATAAAACATTCCCGAGTTGACTGTGGTTACCAGTGGCTGGTGCAGATGGCTTCTAATGCACCCCACAGCACAGGTGGACTCTATGGCCTTTCCTGCCGCAGCAATATTCTTTTTTTTGTTTTGTTTTTTTCCAATTTGAACAATCCCACACAAGATTTCCTCCTACTATTTCAGGAAATTAAAAAAAAAAAAAGATACAGCCAAACATTCCTGAATCTCACAAAATGGCAGTCCTGGCTTTGCCTCTGGCTGTCCTGGATGAAAGGCACTGGGCTTTGGAGTATATGAGGAAGATTAGGAAATGCTGCTCCTTTTTCTCACGCAAGGGATCACCCCCCTTGTTTTGGGGCTGAGGGAGACCAGCCCCCTCCTGCAACCCAGCCTTCCCCACGTGCCTGGCTCCCCTTGTACCCTGGTTGTGGTTGGCATTCAGCAGCCCTGGTGCGATGCGGGGCACGGAGCGCTGCAGGTGGTGTCCTGCCAAATGGTGTCCTTTCTGCCTGTCCTGAGGGCAGACAGCCCTGGGACAGAGCCAACAGCTGGCGTGATGCATGGACACAGAACAAACACAGGCTTGGGCGGTGGGATCTGCACCGGGCACGAGGGGAGAGGAGACTTGGCCAAAATCCAGACACCAACAGTACTGCAGTGGCCCCAGGCCCTGCACTGAGAGCTGGAGGGATGGAGGACACTGTGGAGACAGGGACACTACAGAAATGGGGGACCATGCATGTGTGATGGGGAGGGGGGGTTACCGAGGGGACAGGGTCACTGCAGGGATGGGAGACACTGAAGGGATGGGGACACTACAGAAATGGGGGACACTGCAGTGATGGGGTCACTGTGGGGGTGGGTGGTACTGCAGGGCACTGCCATGGCAGCAGCTCTGTCTCCCTCTGCCCTTTCCAGTCTGGCCCTGCATGGGCAGCCCCAGCTGCAGCAGGTGCCCATGGTATTTCCCAGGCTTTTGGGATGGATTTTGACGGCTGGCTGCTGCTCCTGTTCCTCTCCTGCTCCTGCCTCTGCCTGGGGTAAGAAACCTCTTCACCTCACTGTCTCAGACACCCACCAGTCTCCTCAGCTCTGAGTCCCATAAATAATACACACTTCCTGGGGTTGTTTGGAAGCACAGTGAATAATTAACCATGGAGCCCTGAGGAAGCTGTAGGTGCTTCTCTCTGCCTGGCACCAGCTCACGCAGGCAGTGCCTGTGTGGGCAGCTGAGCCCCAGCACCTACTGCCCCAGCAGCTCCTTATCCCCACAAACCATGGTCCTGCAGCAAAGACAACTTAGGCAAAACGTCCTGCATATTTAAAATGAGACCCACGAGATCCCCCAGGCTTGGGCTTTGGTTCCATCCCTCTTGGAATGGTATTCCTGGAAGGACTCAGTGAGCACCGCTCAGCCCAGTACAAGCTGGGAACTGCACCGTGGTATAAAGCCCCTCCTGCCAGAGCTGGAGGGAGGAAAAGGAAACCCCAGTTGTTCCCCAGTGCCACACACGTGGCCGAGCTGGCGAGCTCGGCCAGGAGTCCAGGAACCAGAACCGCGCGGTGTAGACTCTTTGGGAAGGGGCTCCAAAGGCCCTGGGAGGCTGTGGCTCTGCAGGGTGCTCTGCCAGGGGGAGATGGGGGATGCTGGAAGAGGCACTTACCTGAGGGTCGGTCGGGGTGTGCAGGGCTGGGTGGCGGGGGCGGCTGGGAAGCTGGGGTCACCCTGCCCCTCGCCCCGCTCCCCGCAGCCAGCAGCTCCCGCAGCGATCACACCCACACCCCTCGCAGCACTCACGGGTGTCCCAGAGCGAGGCAGGGTCCCTCAGATGGGCACAGGCACCAGGAATGTTCCAGGTCCCGGGCAGTGGCTGGTGTTGGCTGGCAGGCACCGGAGCGACACCGTGGCTGGCAGTGCCGGCTGCCGCTCTGCACCCACATAGGACAAGGAAGTATGGATAATCCTTCGCCTAGCTATTTTTTTCCTCTCATGTGATCTTGTTTTTGGACAGCTATTTTGGGGCTGGACTCCAGCCCAGGTGAAAGACAAGGATTGAATCCAGCCTCCCCCTTTCCCGGAGGCCTTCCCAGGACCTCTGCCTGCCTGCGGAATGGGATAAAACCCTGCCACCGGCTCATGGTCCGTGCCTCCTTCCAGCCCTTTCCCTCTCTTGCAGAACCCCTTCTGTCGTGTTCTGCTCTGTGCAGCCAAAGGAGGATGGAATCAGGCTGTGGTGAACACACTGTGCCTGATCACCCCTCCATCCCATGGCCTCCCCCTGCCCTTTGGGCCCAGGGCTCTCGCTGGCACTGGCTCAGCTACAGAGTCAGAGTCTCCCCAGCACCATTTGCCTCTTTCTGCCTGTTTCCCCCCAAACCAGCCTGCCAGGAAGCTGACGGGAGATAAACACATTAAAAATATGCTTGGAGCTTGTAGCAGCCTTGGAATGAACCACTGAAAGCCCTGACTCTGTGTGCTGCCCATCATCCCCCTCCCACCAGCTGGGAGTGTCCCACCAGTGCCTGGAGGAGGTGGACGGGCAGGGACATGGGTGAAGGGGGGAACTCTGGGGGTCCATGCTGTGTCCTGCTCACCCCTGCCCTGGGAGCACTGCTGGGGACATCCTTGGGGACATCCTGGTGTCAAACGCTCAGCACTGTCAGGACTGACTATTTTAATCCCATTTATGTCTTTCAGCCCCCTGGATGAAGTTGAAGGAGGCCAGTGGGGCGCTGGGGAAGGGCAGCCTGGCTCTGTGGCTCGGGAGGTGCAGGAGTGACCCCTGCATGGACAGGAGTGGGGCAGAACATGGATGTCTGGGATGTGACACTGGCTCTGGCTGTCCTCTCATGCAGGTGCCACTGCGGACACATCCGTGCCCTTTCACGGTGGATGGCAGGAGGAGTGGGTGCTGGCATGGCTTGTTCGGCTGCCTAAACTGGGTGTTTGCATGACTGAAACTCATTGATGAGTCTCAGAGAAACCTGAATTTCCCTCTCCACAGCCTCCCCAGTTCAACTATGAAAGAAGGGGGTTTCAGCACTGACTCCACAGCACTGTGGGCAGGTGGCACATGGCAGCACAGGACAAGTGAAGGACAGGACCCACCATGTGAGACTTCAGTCATAGGTGAGTGTGATTTGTGTTACAGAGAAATGGGTTATTCCAGAGTTGTGTTACACGAGTGAAAAATTCAGGTCCAAAAATTAGAGGCCTGTTTCCCAGTCTTTATTTTTTAATATTCTATTTATTAAATACATATAAGATACATTAAATACATCAAATGTATAATAAGTATAAACTATATATATATATAAAACTTTAAAATTAAATTGTATTTTTTTATGTAAGAATATATATAATTGTTTTCTTGTTACTGCTGCTCATCAACCAGTTTAATGTCACATAAGGACTTAATAAGGAATTCCTCTCTGACACCTATTAAATGCTCTCTTCTCTTTTAGGGGGGATGGGAACTTTCACCATGTACCCCGCCAGAGTCAAAGCTTTTCTCTTGCACTCGCTGCAAATTATGCTATTTATAATAACGAGGTGAATTTTGATAACCATCAACTCCTAAGAAGCCACTTTTTTCCTCTTTAGAACAATCTCTGGGTAGGGCACCGGGGGAAACCAGTTACTTTGTAAAAGTAACGGAGGTTTTAATAAAGGAAAAGATGAATAAAATGACTGAGCAGGGAAAACCCTGCAGAAGAGGGAGGTGCAGGGAGGCGTCGGGGCCGCCAGAGGGCGCAGCGGGGCCGCAGCTGGAGCATCTGGACACAACTGGATGGGGAGGCGGGCACCGCTGGGGGAAAAGGCACAGCTGGATGGAGGCACCGCTGGGGGATGTGGCACATCTGGAGCACAGGGCAAAGGAGGGAGGGGGCAGTGGCACTGCCGAGGGGGCACATCTGGAGCAGGGGCACAGCTGGGGCCCTGGCACAGCTGTGCTGGCTGTGGCACAGCTGGCAGCCATGGAGCATCTGTGGCTCATGCAGGTGCAGCATCCACAGCTGGGGCACATCTGGGTGGCAGCAGAGCTGGCAGTTCTGGCTGAGTGGCAGCAGGTGCATCTGGCGCCGTGTACATTTGGTGTTACATCCATAAGCACATCTGGCAGTGCACCCACCTCTGGTACATCTGGCACTGTGCACATCTGGCACCTGGTGTCACACCTGTGTACACATCTTGTGGTGCCTCCACCTCAGGCAGGGCTGGTGCTGTGCACAGCTGGCAGCGCATTCACCTCCAGGCCTAGGGCCCAGGTAACCTCTGCTGGCTTCCAAAAGCTGCTGCAGCTGCTCCAGGCTTGAGTTTGCTTTCTGCATGAGCACAGGTGGGGAGGGGGCTCTGCCCCTGTAAGCAGGGCAGGAGCTCCTCATTGAGATCCTCTCGCTCTCCCTGATGTCTGCCAGAACCTGTCACTCGCCCAGCCAGACACACAGGACAGTAAGTTTGTTTGTCTTTGCCGTGGTCTCGCACACTGCTCGCAGTCCCAGCTCCTTCACCAGGATCCTTTTGGTCTTTCCCAGTCGCCGTTTCCCAGGAGGGAGCACCCCATCCTGAGGAATGACTCCCAGCCTTTGTATTTTAACAAATTGAAACGAATGTTGTTTACTCCCCTCGGCACTAGTTCAGAGTCAGGAGCTGATTCCCGAAGGACTCTCCTGGATACACTAACCAAATGAGGCCTCTTCTCCTGTAATTACATTCCAGAGACAACAGACATCTCCTGATTCATTTAATATGTGCCATGTCGTATTTAGATACGTAACAGAAGCCCTATTACCTTAAAAGTCCTGCTGTTATCAAGTACTGACTTAATTACAGTTTTATCTAAAAATAGATCAAGTTAGCTTGACAGAAATCATTTGTCCTCCTCCCCTGCTTCCCAGTGATGTTTCTTCCCCACAGTTCCTGCTCCATCATGAACAGCATCAGTCCACTGACACAGCATTTTCCTGAGACCTACCAAGAGCCCACCAGTATGTTTGCTATTCCCTCATCCCAGTCTTGCAAAATATAGAATCATAGAAATCATGGAATTATTTGGGTTGGAAGGGACCTTAAATGTTCCACCCCTGCCATGGGTAGGGGCATCTTCCACTACACCAGGTTGCTCCAAGCCCTGTCCAACCTGGCCTTGAACACTCCTAGGGATGTGGCAGCCACAGCTTCTCTGGGCAACCTGTGCCACTTCCATATAAACACAAATCTATATCTATATCCACATCTAAAACCATGGACTGCCCAGGATGCTCCTTAGGCTCAGGTTATCCAGCTTTGGCTGGATACCTTCCTGACTTTCAGAGCAGCTGCCACCCAGGAAATTCCTCTGAGCAGGAAGTGGTGCATCGCTGCTGCTCCTTCATCCACGCTTTGCCATAGCTGCTGTTGCTCCCAGCCCCCACCAAGGTGAGGCTCAAAGCCAGTATCTGCTCATCAGCATCACTTTCCTCTTTCCTCTGATTGTTGTGTGGTTTCCACAGCTTTTGTAGTTGCCCCTGCTTTCCTGGAAGCCAAGCCAAGGCAGCTTTCTTCCCACTTGGGAAAGAACTGGCTCCGTGAGCCTGGGCGGTGTTTGTCACCGGTAGTGGTGGCTCTGAAGGAAAGGTAGGAAAGTGCCTTCAATGGAGGGCCCTGTCAGAGGTGTCCTGGCTGGTCACTGTGGTGTGCCACTGGTGGAACTTTCTTTGCCTTGCTGCATCAGAAGGTTTTTGCTCCCTCGTTGGGTGAGGGGAGAGCAAGGAGGGCAGTGCAGGGCCCCGGAGCAGCAGCTTTCCCAGGAATGTCAGCTCTGCTCATTGCAGCATTGGATTTTCTGATCTGAACCCTTGAGGAAAACTGGGACTTCTGTGTCTGAGAGCTGCTCCAGGAGATACCTCACTGCCCAAAATCTCCAAGAATTCCTGATTTTGTCTTTGTCAGCCCAGCCACTCATGCAAACAGTGTCAGGCCAGGGCTGGGCACACAAAGCAAGGTCGGTTATAAGCCATTCTCCTGGAACAGAGGCACTTGGAGCCAGCACAAAGGAATCTCTGTCTCTCCCCTGCACTGGCATCCTGGCAATTAACCCAGAAAATCACAGTTTGGCCTTGTCCTGGGTGCTGAGTGCGGGTCTGTGCAGTGTGGGGGGCATCTGGCCCGGCTGGGGGGTCTGACCGCTCTGTGGCCCCCAGATGCACAGGGAAATGGAATGATCAGTGTCCAACTGGGAAGTACAAAATGAATGGGAAACTCACTGACTTCTAGAAGAAGTGAAGAAAATAATTTGGGTTTTTGCACTGAATTGTGTTTAAGAGATGTATGTCCAGAAAACAACAAAATTAGGAGTCATCTGGATCATAAAATCATGGAAGAGCCTGAGTTGGAAGGGACTCACAAGGATCATCGAGTCCAGCTCCTGGCCTTGCACAGGACAACCCCAAAACCCACACCATGGATCAAACATGGGCAACCTGACAGAAACTCTGAGCTGGTCTGATCGCCATTGAACGACGTGTCACACACTGCCAGGGACACGGGAGCACAGGGCAGAGCTTGGCTGGTGGAAACTGAGCCCTGCCCTGCCAGGCTCCTGCTGGAAACAACAGCCATCCAGAGCTAAACACGGCGCCGTGGGAAGTGCTGGTGAAGCAGATAATCCACAGCCAGAGGCTGTGACAGTCCACTCGAACATGTCACGGCACTGTCATCATTAGAAATACAGTAACTGGGTGCCTGGGCTGGGCCGATGTACGTGCAGGGGAAGTACTCTTGAATAATTAAAAAATATTCTGTATTCAGTTTGCCACTGCGCTTCCTGCGGATCAAATTAGTGAGAGATGGATCCAATTGCAAAGTAATCTTTTAAATCTTTGTGTTTGTTCCTTTGAGAATTTTTTGTTTCATTTTTTACCAAGTAAAGCCCCCAGCAAAGCCGCCACAAAAGGCATGGAGAGGGAGGGAATTAATGGTAAAAAAAAGGAAGGCAGTGGGGAAGATTGTAAGTCATGCTTAAAGGTTATTGTAGAAACTCCAGTTCACCCAAGTCCAACCCACTAGGAAACAAATATTTAATTGTACAGTAAATAACATATTTTTACAGTTCCAAACCATACCTCAGAAGCCAAGTGAATATAAACAGGCACGTGGATGGATTGCAGAGCCCCTGGTCCTCCTGTGTCCTGCCATGGGATGGTGACAGCAAAGGGACCCAAACGGGAGGGGAACGAACAGGGCCAGACCAGTTGACTGGGAGTTGTGATTGGTTTCTGGGGGACTGGTTTCTCAGTTTTGTATGGAAAGGGACCGCTGCTCTCTGGGGAGCAATATTGGAAAGGAGAGTGCTGTGGGGGGACGGGCATTTCGATGCTGACCACTGGAAGCTGACATGAGGCTGGGCATGGGCAGAGTGGGCAGCAATGCTCATGGGATCCCCCGAGGCTGCTGTGGTGCCTGGAGCAGCCAGTGATGCCCACGGGGCCCCCTGGAGCTGCCGCAGTGCCCGGCATAGGTGCAGTGCCCGCGGGGTCCCAAGGCTGCCGCGGTGCCTGCCGGGCCCTTGCGGCGGGGATCAGATGAGGAGCTCTCCAGTCACTGGGTGTTTTTAATAGCAAGTGGAATTACTCCCCATCATCAGTATCTTATCTGCACGTTTCAAGGGCACGTCCTCTGCCAGCACCGCCGTGAAAGCAAACACGGTGCAGCGCCCGCACCCGGGTTTGCTCGGCAAGGTGAGTGTGAGGAGCTGATCTGGTTACTGTGTGCCCAGCGCTGGGAGGACACTTCACACCATAACCTTGAGCAGACGAAATATGTGCCTGGAAAATAATTGAGGTGATGAAGATAATTTTGTTCTCCTGCTCCCACAGCTGCCGCCTCGTGTGCTGTCTCAGTCCCCTTGTCCCCCAGCAGCGCCGTGAAGCCACCGCACCGACCTGCGGGGACAGGCAGGTTTTCTGGCTGGGTGATGTGTTTTGGTGCTGACATGGCAGAAGAAAGCACCAGGATCTGGCTGTTGCTGGTGTCACTGGAATGGCGCTGTCCATCCTCATCCATCTCCTTGGAGAGCTCTGGGCTACCGAGGAACGTCACGCTGCTGAGCTGCAGGTACCAGCACTGTTCTGAACTTCACACCCCCCGCCCCAACCAGTTTAACACCACCTGATGTTTACTGGGGCTGTGTCTCACCACATACTGCTCCTTGGGGGATGCTGTACCCCACAGCCCCCTCGGCTTGCAGGCAAACCCAGTCCTGGGAGGCAGTTTGCATCCCCCAGTGCCACAATCCGGTCCCTGCTCCCCAGTCCCCACAAATCCCTGGACATGGGCAGGCTCTGCAGGACACTGAGCTGCAGCCTTTGATCCTCTGGGTTTGGAAGAAGCCACCTCCCTGGAGCAGGACAAAACTTCCTTGAATTCAAAGCCTTGGCTGCTCTCTGGCTGTGGGCTGGGCTTCTGGACACATGGATGGCTGGCACAGCTCCCCACAGGGCAGCTCCTTATCTTCCTTCTTACATTCATTAACTGCAAATCTGTTTTCTGGTTCTTCTGCCCTTTTCTTGTAAGCCAGTCTGGCTGCAGCCTGTCAGATCCTGCCCCTTTCAGCTCCTCTTGGCCAGCTGGCTCAGCACCCCTGGGATCCTGAGGCCCTATCACACCCAGCCCCTTGGGGACCCTCACAGTCCCTCTCCTGCTCAGCCACCATTCCCTGTCTTCTGCTGAGGGATGGAAAAGGAAATGTCAACCCCTGAGAGCTCAGAGCAGGGGACAAATGACATGCAGAGCTAAGGACAGGTGGAGGTGACTTGGGTGCAGGGTAAGGTGATACCAGGGGGCTGCAGCCTCCGGAGGGTCAGGCAGGGGGACCACAGTGACTCTGAACTCCAGCCCTTTGTCTGGGCTTCCAGGAATGGTGGGGATAGTTAGTGGGGAATTCCACAGGAATCTGGAGAAGCTGTTTGAAGATATTTTTATGCAGGAAAGGCAGTGGCCTTGCCTAATTATTAAAATTCAAAGGATTTGTGCTTAAGCCAACAGTAGGGAGTTGCTGTGAAGTGGCACATGTGTAGGGGTGGTCACTGAGCGCTGGGGAGAGGAAAATCTCCATCCACATTCCAGAAACAGAAAAAGAGGGAACACTGAGGTCTGGGACCACTGAGGAGCACCAGGAGGAAATTACTATTTACACAGGGAGAGGCAGCGCTTACATCCCTCGTACGGGTCGTACCAGGGCTAATGCACAGCAGACATCTCTGGAGCCCCTCCAAAAAGGAAACTAGAGTTTGGTTTGGGAACTTCTGGTTCTAATTCCTGGAAACACAGCTTCAGCTCAATTTCACAGTGGTTTGTGACTTTTTTCCAGTGGTTATACAAATTTTGGGAAAACATTCCTCTCCTTGGAATTGTCTTGTGACAATATAACCCCACTTAAGTGGTCGGAGGTTTTGTACAGCTTCACACCCCTCCAGAGGTGCCTGTGAAAAGCAGCCCCCACCTTCCTGGCGTGGATCCTGCCCCCTTAGGCACAGGAATCCTTAGGGATGGGTTATCCACTGCATGTCTGACTCCAGGCTGCCCCTGGACTTTGCCACATGAAGAAGGCGAGCCCACAGCACCTGTGGGACTGGGGACTGAGCCCAGGGTGCAGGCTTGGTCCCAGCTGGATCCCTTTGGTCTGTGCAAGCTATGCCAAGCTGGGAACAGCACAGGGCAGGCAGCATCCTTGCTCCAGTGTCGGAGTGGGAGAGAACTGAGCCACAGGACAGGTGAAGGCTCCTCTGGCCTTGGGCTGGCGCCGGTCAAGAGAAGGGCTTGGGTTGGGTGGGACATAAGGAAGAGATGATGAGAGTGGTGAGACACTGGCACAGGTTGCCCAGAGAAGCTGTGGCTGCCCCATTCCTGGAAGGGTTCAAGAACAGATTGGACGGGGCTTGGAGCAACTGGTTTAGTAGAAAATCCCTGCCCATGGCAGGGGTGTGGAATGGGATGGCCTTTAAGGTCCCTTCTGTGATTCTATGACTCTGGGCTTCCAGGTGCTCCCCATGAAGGGCTGACCCTCCCCAGGTGTTGCTGGGAGGGGGATCAGCTGTGGGGAGTCAGTGCTGATGGGACACAGGGTGGAGCAGGGTTTAAGTGCCGCTGCTCTGGGGGCTGTCACTTTTTGGGGAGCTTTGCAGTGCTTGTGGCTGTGCTGGGTACCCAGCCTGGGAGCAGTGGTACCTGCTGGGATACCCCTTGGATGCACTGGGACTTGCCTTCAGCTCTTCCAAAGGCAGGTAATTGGATGGGGCATGTGCGTGTTTAATGCAGGCGATGGCCAAAGCCTTTCCTGCCTTGGGTTTGGGCCTGGGGCAGGTTATGTTTCTGTGTGCTGCCTGCTGCTGCTCTGTCTCCAAGGTGTACATCTAAGCCTTTCTGGGAGAGGATGACCTGCTCCTAGATCTCCAGCTCCTTGGGGTTCTGCTCCCCTGCCTATTGCTCCGTCTTCTCACCACAAGTCCCCGTGTAACACCTGCAGAACTCTTTTTCCATGGAGCATTATGAGACCAAAGCTCCCGTGTAGAACATGGATGAAGCTGGTATTTTGTGTTTGGATAGGAAATGAGTGGCAGCTGCTTGGCTGGGACTTTGAGGAGACTTTCTATTTCCCCAAAAAATAAAAGTAAGAATAGATAGACTGTTTAGCCTTTCCTGACAATGAGACTTTGTCATTTCTATAATTAACTCTGTCACTTAAATGCTTCTTCCATAGACAGCTTTGAAGATTTCATAGCCCTCGGTTCCCTTACTTTTCCATTTCAGCTTCCTATGCTGCAGTGAATCCCAGGGGCATGACTAATGACTGATTTCACTTTTCCATTTAATTGAGAGCTTGTTTCTGACTTTGCCTTTGTATGTTTAGCTGTACCTTGGGCAGCTGCTTGATGCCTTGTCCCTGATGAAATGCATCTCTCAGGCCTTTTATCTTCTTCCTGGAGAATATAGAAGACATCTATGACCAGCTCTTTCTTCCAAAAAACCAAAAAAAATATTTTCATCACAGTGATGCATCCTGGCCTTTCCTTATTGTGTGCTGTGTGTACCCCTCCCTTCTTAAGGAATTCACCAAAGAAATCCCAAACTTGAAACTCTTCTTAGTTATGTATGCCTTATCACTTTCTGTTGGTAAGAACTTCCTTGAGGGCCTGTACTTCTCTGGCACCTTCAGGGAGCGGATTCCCTTCTTCCCCCCGCTTGTTAAATATCCACCAATAAATATCCATTAATTGGATTTAATATCCAATTAAATATTCTGCTCTGCAGAATCCCCATGCAGGTGAGGCCTGGAGGGGAAAGGAGCTAGTGAAGCTTTTGGACAGCATGGTGAAAGACCACAGGTGAAGGGAATGGTGATGCTGGAAGCCCATCCTTCCCTCAGGATGAGATGTAGCCTGGACCATGAGCAAGGGAACGGTGATCTTCAGCAGCACTAACCCTGTCTTTGCCTGAAGGCAACTAAATATACAGATTCACGAGTAAACGCTGGAGTTGTGGCTGCCCCATCCCTGGAAGTGTTCAGGGTTAGGTTGGATGGGGCTTGGAGCAGCCTGGTCTAGCGGAAGGTGTCCCTGCCCATGGCAGGGAGTTGGAACTGGATAATCTTGAAGGTCCCTTTCAACCCGCACAGCTTTACGAAATTCCCTTGTGTGATCTTCATGCATCATGTTAAATGTGCTAAATGCCTCTAGACATCCCAGCTCCCTGACCCAGCAGTGTCCTACCCTCCTCTATATGCTTGAATGACTGTCACACCTCCAGAAGCTGTGACCTTGCAGCCGCTGCCTTCGTGATCTGTAACACAGAGTGGCTCACGCCGTGACGGCGGGTGATAAAGCAGAGCTTTGTTCTGTCCCACATGTGTGCACAGCGCTGTTAACATTTACAGTGGGAATGCTGCTCCAAAGGGAGACAGAGAACGGGTCATTGTGGCTTGAGTCAAACAGGGATTTGTGCTGCGAGGGAAAATGAGCCTCTGCTATCTCCCCATTAAGACATTACTCTTTAAAATAATGTTTCTGGGTTTTAAGTTATTTTATGTCCCATTCCTGGGCAGGCCAGCGTGACCACAGACCCAAGCATGGTGATTCTAAAAGCTGCTCTTCATGGTGCTTCAGCATAAGGCTCCTATGGTGCCTTTGATCTCATCATCAATACCATCACCAGATTATGTAGAGACAAAGGAAACATTGAGTGTGGGAGCCTGGCTCCAGCACCATGAGGATCATCCTGGAAACAAAAGTCAAAGCTTAACATCAGGCTAGGAGAAGCCACAGGGGTTTGTGAGTATCCCTGTGCTCTGGGGAGGATCCTGGTTTGGCGTCCTGCCAGCAGGATGGGATGAGGTCACAAGCTTGGACAGTGGGAGGGAGGTTTGCGGTGCTGGAGCAGAGTTTAAACCTTAATGAAGTAGTAAAAATGTAAGTAAGCTGCCCCTGAAATTGGGGAAGAGAGAGGCAAGAAGCACTCTGGGGAATTGGGCCAAAAATCAAGTGGCAAAGCGCCACCTTTGCAGTGAAAGGACCAACCTGGTTAGCAAGGCTGAGGGGCGGCTGAGGGGCAGCTGAGGAGGTCAGGGATACACACAGCTGCTCAGTGTCCTGGCTGAAGAGTACTCAGAAGGTTTGCTTTTATTTTTAACAAGGAATCAAGGGAAACAACTTCCTAAACTGGCTAAAAGCACAAGCACCAGAAAACTCTTGAGCCTGAGAAGCGTCCCTGTGCTTGCTGCATCAGGAGCTGGGTCTTTGTCTATCTGCTCTGACACCTGCCAGGAAGATGAAAGGGAAAGGTGCATCTCCTGGAGACAGCTCCCCTCAGATGCACTGCCTGTGGGCTTTGTCCCTGAGATTCCTGCTCTCTCCTCGGTGTTCCCAGATGCCTCCCAGAGGCACGTGCCAGGCGAGTGGCTTGGCAAAGGCAGTGCTGTAAGGAGCTGGCATGCCCTGGGCACGTCCGGACGGGCGCAAATGCTGCAGAGCACGAGCAGGAGGCAAAGCCAGTTAGCTAAAATAGATGACAGGCTCATATCGGCTACGGTTACAGCACCGTGCTCTCTGGGGGGAAGAGGAAGTCATTGCCCAAGGCATGAGCACTGATTTAGGGACCTGGAAAGAGATAGATGTGGAGATCACCGCGGCAAGTAGGACACCGCAGGCTGACTAATAGTATATCGCATCAATATTCCCATTCAAAGGAAAACCAGGTTCCAAAACCAGTTACCAAACCTCTGGTGTCTGGGAAGACTTAGCAGCACAAGTGGCTACTGATAAGTATTGCAAAAAATTACTGGAGGTTAACAAGTGTGAGCTGGGAGCTGAGGAGGGTTTGGATGGAGCAGGAACCCCAGCCTGGTTTGCTTTTCACTTCAGGGAGATCTGTCCCCCTGAAGAGGCTGAGCTGTGTCACTGCTGTTCCCATCTTCTGTCTTGTCTCGCCCACCCCTGCAAATCTGCCTGAAGGCCAGAAAGAGGGACTGTAAGGAGAAAAGTGAGCTGGAGAAGGGGAAAAAAGAACTGTGTAGGTGGAAATTCATGTGTGATTGCTAGAGGTGCAACGCGGGAAGGAAAAGTACGGTTCCACTGTAAAATATATATATATGTAAAATCACGATATTATATGTATAGCTCATAAATGCTCAGTGGAGGGAACACTCTGTTACACTGAAGGTGTCACTAAGGCTGTTTGCTGCAGTCACATGGAAAAGTATCAAATAGGAACACCCAGAGCTCACTTCCAGGATGACATGGGAGAAGGGGGAAGCCCTTGGTGTTGTATTGAATGCAACCTGGAGTTGTATTCACAGCCAACAAAAGGTCTATGGTCAAGGATCAGATCTCTTGGAAGGCTGTCAGTACAACAGGTCAATACATGCCCTTTGGTTTACAACAGGGAATTCAGAGATTCACTGCGATGGTTTATGGGGAACAGGGTTGTTTTATTTTTGCCATACACAATGCCTCATCTGTGCCTAGCTCAGTAAAAAAATCCTGGGAGCAAGGAAGATGTGTGATATACAGTCACATAATAAATAGACCTTGAACATTGCTGCCTGAGGGCAATTCCAAGAAACCTCTCGTTTAGCTCCTGGATTCTGACAGTCAGGATGCCTGTTGTTGTCTCCCGGGACTTGCTGAAATCCATTAGTGCCCGTGCCACTGGTGTTGTGAGACCTGGTTAGTGGGTTGTTTTCCACCCTCCTTCCCCCTGTAACACTGGTTCTGCTTTTCACAGCAGTGGGAACGCTGCTGGGACTGGGGGTCATCCCCAAGGCAAGACAGTTGTAGGATGACCAGGTTTAAGGTCCCACAGCAGGGCTTGCAGTCCCTGTGTGTGGATACTGGTGCTCAGCACTGGCTTCCCCACGGGGCTCTGCCGCTCCAGGACAGATGTGAGATGCTGTGAACTGACACGGGGGCTCAGAGCTGCTGTGTGGGGATGGGGCCGGTTCCCTACCTCCCGCTCCTGCTGTCACTCTGGCTTTACCTGACTAGTGCCACCTAACTGGCAGAAAGCTTTCCTGGAGGAGAAGGGGCTCCTCATTCTGTGTTAGCAATTGCTGCTTTATGGGGCACCAGTAACAACTGCAGCCGGCACAAGGATGTGGCAGTAATGGGGAGTTGGGGAGATGCTGTGTTCAGACAAGGGAGATGTTTTCAGGGGAAAACTCACTCTAAAAAAAGTTGCTGATTTTCAGTCAAACCTGTTTAATTCAGCTATGTGACCCACTCAGAGAATGCTCGTGGCAAGGGAGTGCTGGGAAGAACAGCTGGGACTGATCTGATGCTACTGCAGTCAAAGAATAATAGAGTGATTTGGGTTGGAAGGGAGCTTAAAGATCCTCTAGTTTCAACCTCCTGCTATAAGCAGGGACACCTTCCTCTAGACCAGGTTGCTCCAAGCCCTGTCCAATCTGGCCTTGACCACTTCCAGGGATGGGGCAGCTGCAGTTGCTCTGGGCAACCTGTGCCAGGGCCTCACTACCCTTACAAGGAAGAATTCCTTCATAACATCTCCTCTAACCCTGCCCTCTGTCAGTCTCCCTCTTCCTCCTGCTTGGCTCTGGCAGCCCCCAACCCCTGCACCTGGGGTTACTCGATGCCAGAATCAGCTCATTTAGGTAGAAACTGTGCTTTTTAAATTTTTTTTTTTTGGTGTTTTTTTTTTTTTTAAAGCTGGACTAGTTTTCTGCTGGCATTGCTCCCTGAGCGAGTGAGCTGTGGGATGCGGGGTGGTGACTGAGCAAGGGAGAATGTGCTAATGTGTGGTCAAGGACGGGCGTAGGGGTGGGAGTGTGGGATTACGGCGGCCGCAGCTTTCATCTGCGGGAAGGATGTGTGAGCACAGCCTTGGAGAGGCTCGGAGGAGTGCTCACTGAGCTGGTGGGCCCAGCGCTCTGCCCCAGGGATCCGTGGGCAGGGTTCTGTTGGGATGACAGCAAAGCTACCGGATCCCTTCACAGAGTCCAGCTGACCCGGCTCGCTTGGGGTGAGACAATCCAGTTGCTTAAAAAAAATAAACCGAGCAAATATGGCAGGGATTGCAGCTGCTGTTAGCTACAGGCAGGAGGATGTAGAATTTGGGCGTTTGGTTGCTTGTTTTTTCCTTCAGGCACGTAGCGAGATTCCCGTGCAGGGCCACGAGTTGGACTCAATGATCCCTGTTGGTCTATGATATTCTTTTACTGTTTGGAAGCATAGTCCTAGGGAAAATGGAGCTGGAAGAGGTCCATGGCTGTTTCTCCCCAGTGCCTGCTGCCCTGCTCTGCTCCCACACTTGGAGCTCAAACACAATGAGTGTCTCCTGAAACCAGAAAAAGGGAAGAAGAGTCCTCACTGCCTGCCTGAGGCCTCAGTTCCAGTCCTGTGGTGTGTGTGGCACTTCATGTGTGGCAGAGCTTTGTTAAGGCCTTGATTCTGTCTTCATCAGAAAAGGACAGTCTGAGCATTGTCACTTTCTGTGGTTCGGGAAAAGTACTGAAAAAAATCTAATTTCCAGCCCTAAATATTCTGATCCTCTAAGGCTGTGTCCTATAAATCTAGTTACAGGTTCTTCTTTATTAGCATTAAGCGCTGGAACCCTTTTTAATATGAACGAAAACAATAGTGATGTAGAAGGATAAAACCAAAATAATGCTCCTGTGGTTTTGTACAGCGTAGAATTAAGGAATCCAAATAATATCTCATGCTTTTATGGGGCTGCATGCATATGGCGTAACTGACAGCTCATTAAACTTTATATCCTGCCTACAAGATAAGCATGTAATTAGTATTACATCCTTTTTTATAATTAGGAGGCCTCATCCAAAAAAATGTGGCTCGCAAACCATATTTGAAGGCGGTGACTCAGCCTGAATTAGTCTGTGGTGTGAAGATTGAGAGAATCGTGCTTTAGTGGATAAAAAAAGCAGAGACAAAAGGTTGAGCTGGTGTCAGGTTCCTGCGCCCCGACCCACCCGCTGGAAAACACAGGTGGATTAACTTTTTGACATCAGGCATGGGCTGGAGCCCATCCTGTCAGCCCAAGCTTTGTGCAAGACCATCCCTTCTCCCCAGTTTGCAGAAAAGCATGAAGCTGGCCCAGGCCCCGCGTCGTGTTTCATGGCTGAGTTGACAGGAATGCCGCGCTCGATCTGGAACGAGCGAGCACCGCGCTGGGGCTTGTGTTCGCCCTCCTCGCGAGCCTGGATGGCTGGGGTGGAGAACAGGGGAATTCCAGTCATCTGGGGATTATCCACAAATGTGTCTGTTTGTCACAGTCTGGGGTGAGAGGTCACCGCTGGCTCCATTGTGCATGTCTCTGCCCCAGGGGTGGCTCAGGGTGGCTTGAGATGGCTTGGTCTTGACTTGTGCCATTGTTTACATTAGGAATTGATTTTCCCAGCTCCGTGGGGCTGGCACTGATGGTCTCTCCCGTTTTCCCGGGAGTACCTGCCACCATCCACTTTATGGCAGCCAGGAAGACTGACGAGGAGGAGTAGTTTGGTTGTCTGCCGCTTGCTCCTAGAGGCTCCCAGCCGAGGGAAGGAGGTGATGAGGCAGCTGCTGCGCCCGGGCCAAATTCCTGGCGTGTTCCTGAAGGAAACGGGCCGGCCGCAGGGAGAAGTGGCCGGGTGAGTGTGTGACGACAGCCACGGAAACAAGTTGTGACAGCCATCGTCCCTGGGACGATGCTCTTTTGGGGGGATGTCATGCACACGTCCATGGGGTCGGGCCGCGCAGCCCCTTGGTGTTGCCGGCTGCTCCCCTCGCCCCTCCACGACCAGCCCTTCCAGGAGATTAAGGGTTTATTCTCTCAGCTCACACGCTAAACCCGGGCAATAATCTCCGCCGCAGATGTGCGATGGGAGGAGAAACGTGCGAAGCCGCCACCCGGGCGGGCACGGGGCGGGCCGCAGCGGCG